>JAQFXN010002585.1:0-12373 GCA_034693365.1 Liacarus xylariae
ATGATTGAACTTATCATTGCATGAGGTTTACGAAAATATAATATATATTATTAAATATTATATTATATTATATATTATAAAAAATATATATATATATATTGTGGCAATTGATTACATGGTTTAGGAATAAAGTGGCCTGACATTTTTCCAAAGTTTGACCCTTTGGGAAACCCCTTAACCCTCGCATCTGCCCAAATTTTTAATATTACCTGTATGGGTTTGATGTGCTGAACAAAATAAGATGGAAATTTTCAGAAAATGATTTTCAAGAATGGTAAGGTTGTAAGGCCAGAGTGAAAGGTTACAACTTTTATTTTTTAAATAGTTACATTATTTTATTTCATTTTATATTAAATTTTTATCATTAAAATGTAATTTTAAACAGATATAAATTAATTCAAAATCTGAGGTGAGGGTAGAAACGAATATAAAATCTCATTTCCTTCCAAAGCGGAAATAGAATTTCAAAGAATTTATTCATTTTTACAGAAATTCGCTATTCTTACGGAATACTTTAACTTTTTTAAAAATTACGCCTGATGCAAAACTTTAGGGAACAAAAATATTCATTTTTTTAATAACTACATCCTCTTTGCATAATGCTCTTTGCATCCGTGCACATTATGCAATACGTTAACCGACAAATTAACCATGGTAATAATCTGATAAACGAATTAAAAATATTTTGCATATTTTTTAGACAAATAAATCGATAATTGAGATTAAAAAATTAGAAAACTATTGTTAATTAATATAAACTTATAATTGATTAAATGCATTGATTGTATTGAATATTCGGATAAAAAATGAGTTTTTCTGATAAATGAATAGACGAAACGATAAGAAATGCAATCAATTTTCTGATGTTCTCATTAACACAATCTGTGCGTTGTCTGCGTCCAGAAGTACTGTATCGCCACTCGCAAGCAATTCACAGGCATTCTCTACGCCGACCACACATGGAATGCCATATTCACGGGATATAACTGCTCCATGAGATACAAGTCCACCGATTTCGGTGATTATACCGCTAAGCATTGGTAAATAAGGACTCCAACCTATATCTGTGCTATACGTGACTAATATATCGCCAGACTTTCAATAAAGAGATAAATATTTAATTTGATTAATAAGTATTAATAAATTGCGATTTCATCTCAAAGTCATTAAAGAGAGAAAAAGCGAGAAATTAATTGAATAGAAGTTATGAAATAAATATAACTCTTTTAGAGACGACTCAGACGTATAAGCAGTTATCGATCGGACGAAACATTAGATCTGACATTATATTGATTGGACTGACCTCTAGATTATTTGCGTCAGCAAAACATTTTGCAACACATACTTTGGCGGTAACAGAACCGGTGCAGACAGGGGTGCCCTTCAACACAGCATTGGGTCCATTCAAATACTTTTGTTTAATAGAATTCTTGTCGACTAACTGTCAAAATCAATAAAATTGTTTATTATTATGAGATTTATATAAAATAAATATTTATTTATAAAACTTTACATTTCTTGGTTTAATGTTAGGGCCGATAGACATCTCGTCGTAAATATATTTATCGAGTTTTGGATAATTTCTTTTGCGTTGTTTTGCTTTCATAACGATCTTTGGGTCACGAAATTCAGTCAAAACTTTCAATTCATGGAGTGTTAGAAAGAAAATGAGATCCGGTTCTGGAATTCTTCCCTCTCTATAGCACATCATTTTCGCCATTTCCCGATAGAATTGTCTGAACTGATTAAGAAATCTAATATCGAATGATTTCGACTCTTCCCTGAGTGCAACTGATTTATGACACGCCGGAAGAATAAACTTCTTCAATAAAATCTTTCGACTTCTACTCAAAGGCGTCTCAATTCTGTTGATCAGATCGTCTGTAGTCATAATGACTTCGTTTTGACTTTCCCTCAACGGAACCATCATTTGTAATGTTGTCACTAATTGTAGTTTATTGTCGGACCAGGTCTTTGACATAATATCCCATTCTTTATAACCTCTAAATCCGAAGTTTTCTATAAATTGTTTGTATAGTTTTCCGGTCTCTTCGTTGTTATTCTCAATCCATTCGAGTGCTTCTTCGGGAGTCATTGCTTTGAAATCTTCTGGTATTTCTATAGATTTGGCCAATAATTTGATAGCTGTGGGCACATCAGCGCTAACTATACTCTGACCCGTATTAGTCAAGACATTTGCAAAATCAGTCAAAAGGGTTGGATTACTATTAACGTCTGATTTAAAAATAAAATTAAATATTTTAGGAAAATGATTGTAAATTATAAGTTTTTAATAACAAAACCCATATTTCTTTTTGAGAGAACAGACATTAATAACAGATTTTGAATCGACGACTTCGCCGACACTTTCATGTGAAGATCTAAGCACTGAATTAATTGATGAATAAATGAATACAGTATTCACTAATCATTGACTAAATGATGGTTAAGTTACTATACATACCTCTGCCATATAATTCAAATTTTCAGACAATACTTCAAACATTTCACTCGAAGTTTTAAAATTAAGCCCTTTTAATAAATCAATGTTTTCTAATCGCGAAATAAGAGATTTAAGTTCTTTCTTAGAGAACATCACGTTATGAAAAGCTCTTTTTTGCTTTAATAAGTTTGAATTGAATGGTAAATCGCCGTTCCTCTCAAAACTATCTTTTCTGAGCTGCTCATCTTCGACCGGATGTCCAAAACATGACAAAACAAGAGATTTATGAACGAAATTTTCTTTACCCTCCGGTCCAAAAGTAAACATTCCAGCCTTTAATCGGAATTTATTGAGAAAATAATTAATTCTGAAAATTTATTGCATGCTTATTATATAAAACTCACGTCTTTTAAAGAGAAAAATGCAGAATAATTATAAACAGTTATAGACTGGGCCATTTTCCGATATGGATTATATTTAAGGTCATTTTCACTTAAGAATACGTCCTGGAATTTAAATAAAATATTCAATTTCTCTCTACTACTGCACAGTATATTAGATGACTATACAAAATAGATTAGATAACTATATATAGATTGACTGATAAATTAATAAATATGATTAGGAAATAGCGTTATCTGAAAAGATCTACAAAGATAAATATAGTCTTCACTATATGCCAGAGGTAGCCAAGGGGGGAGGGGTATAGCCAAAATACTTCCTGATCCCAAAATTTTGCAAAATACTTTCAAAAGACAAATTTGTTGTATTTTTACCTTTTACATTTTTCATATGTTGTCATTTTAGCACACCCGCTGGCATTTTGAGAAATATTTTCAAAATACCCCACGCCCCCCCTCCTCCACCTCTGACTCGGTCGTCTTTGGCTACCCTTGATATTAGCTTTAATCAATACAGTGAAATACATATAGTGTACGCACGGATATTCTGAGCCACATTGCCCTTAGTATAGAAGTGATATTCAGCGGCGACAAAGCACCCGGCATCACTTCGCCCAAATTGGCCTTCGTATTATACTCGGCCTCATCCAGATGTCCACAATCGAACTCATGACACAATTCCCATTCATTATATGAATTGAGATTAGTTACTGGTCTCGACTGAAACAAATAAATGGATCCGTCTTTAAGACCCCATTCGATATCTCGCGCCGAACCAAAACAATATTGCAATTTAAGGCCAATTTCTCCTAATTTAATCATTTCTTCTTCAGTCAAACAACACTTATTGTCGACCGAATCATTTGATTTGACTTCAGTTCCAGAACCAGAACTTATACTTATTTTAATCGCCGATTCTTTCGCTCCAATAATTAGATTATCAATCGATTTAATACGCCTTTCGCTATCGAATGAATTGGACTTCAAGTCGACTAATAGACTGATGTTATCCGGGTTTACAGTCGCCGACACAACACTCTAAACAAGCATTTGTACGAAACGTGTTTTAAATTGTATTTATTATAAATTCCATAAATACTTCTCCGATTCCGTAATTGGCATTAATGGAGATTTTATCGTTCGCTCCATTCAATGGATCACAAGTAAACATAACTCCGGCGACATCGCAGTCAATCATCTGCTGCACCACAACAGCCATTGGAGTATTGATGAGTTGTCCGTAACCGCGTTTATATTCGACGGCAATTATATTGAACTGAGAGGACCAACACTTAAGTACTGATTGGCAAATGTCTTCCAATCCCTTTATCCCTAAATAAGTGGTCATTTGTCCGGCGGCTGACATATCTTCTGAGTCTTCACCGCAAGCGGACGACCGAACGGCCGCAAGAATATCGTCGTAATTACCACTTATGTCAAAATGTCTCAGAGCCTCTCTAATCGACTCTTTAACCAGAGATGGCATTTCGATGTTTGAGAAAATATTCATTAGATTTTCGCATTCAGTCTTCAAATTGTCCCGATTTTCAGACCTTCGGAATACAAAATCTGTGTTTAAATAATCTTATTCATCAGATGACATACCAAGAGCTCAATTGCAATGTTGCGATCGCTTTATCCAAATCCGGATTCTCATTTAGAACCAATTGATATGCATTAGTGGTAACAATGAAACCGTTGGGAACAATGAAATTATTGTCTTTAAGTTTACTCAAACTTTTCAATAGACAAAGTGAAGACCCTTTGCCACCCGTTATGCTCTCATTAGAAGCAGTCCTGTCGTCAAACTCTAACACGAATTCATGCGATTCTTGTTCTCTAAACAGATCCACTAAATCCATATTTAGCTCATTTTGTTTTAATTTCTTATTAATTTCTTTGTTATCAATCAAAAGACCGGAACTCTTGTGTCCATTGATAGTCAAATCGCAAATTCCATTCTCCCTTAACTCCAAATCCTTTACAATTAAATCTTTTCCGTTGACTACGAGTTTAAAACTATTAGGAAATGAATTTCGTTTGTCATCAACTGATTGTGCTTCACATGCCATGCCTTGAATTGGATGAATAGAGCCGTGTCTTCCCAAACCCCATCCATAACTGAAACTAATGTATTTATAGGTGGATTGCGGTTAAGTGTGGAGACGATTAAGTTATTTATTCATACCTTTTGTTATTCTCTTTTGAAGTTATTTTTATAACTTCTAAAGCCATTCCTTTCTATAATAAATAAGTTATGTGTTTGTTATACTGTAGTGTATGTCCTTTAATATATTAATTTAATTCAATGACTGCTCAAACTTTCCGATTTTTAATTAAACTCAGGTTTGGACAAAGGAAAAAATTTCAGGAATATTGATTTTTGACGAAGCCAGCGAGGTACCCCCTCCTCCATAGCAAGTTTTCGAAATATTCTGTGAAATTCTATCCAAATTCTTAGAAAAATAACAGAATTTTGTCAAATTCTTACTAAATTTGGTCAAATTTTGTTAAATTTGGTCAAATTTTGTTAAATTTTTACAGAATTCATCATAATTTGTCTAAATTCTGTTAAATTACGTCTTTTTAATTAAATTCTGCAAGATTTTGACGATTGCGCAATACCTTTCCATGGACCCCCCTGTCCAAAATTTGGACATTTTCCACCAATACTTAAAATAAAGTCTTGGCTTTGAAAACATGAGCGACAAAAGTTTTAAGTGTTTTTTTAATGTTAAACATTTGAATCAATTTTATTTTGAAAGTAATTGATTGAAAGAATGTTTTAATTTTAATGAAGAATTCAAATAAAAAATTGCATTAAAATGAATGTATTGTCTGAAAGAGAAAATCGATTATTTTCGTTCAGTTATTTCTAAAATCTTATTCATCACAGCTTTGAAGGTCTGATCCGATTCGTCAAACATTACTTTAAGACTAGCATTCAATTCATTTACTAATTCTATAATCAATTTATGTTTCGGTTTAAACACTTGTGAACTGAACAGAAAGAGCTTAAACAATGTCTCAATCTTTTGCGGATAGTATTGGCTATAAATCTGATTCAATAGTTGTATGAATTGATTGATAGCGGACTCAAACAGTTTAACATTTCTAACAAATCTAGTGTTAAATATCTGTTCCCTAAGTCTGTGGAAGTGTTGGTAATCGATATCTGAGTCCAGATTTAGTTCGCATTTCTCGCACTTGCAGTCAATCAATCGGCTTTGTCTGAGTTGTAGCTGTCGTTCCGTTCTATTAAGTGCCAAATCATTTAATCGACTTATAGTTATCTCTTCTCCCAAACCAATGGGTTTTATGGCTCGAAGTTTAGATGAAAGACCTGTGAAGTGAATAGAAAATAGATTGTATTCCACACCAGAGATGAGAAAACATTGTCTCTAATCATAACTCAGGGATGAGGGATAGGAAAAGCGCAAAATGTTAGGGAAATTGTAATTGTATTTGGCAAAGCCTAGGGTAGGGATGGGCAATGGGGGAGGGAATAGCCAACATACCCCCTTTGACTTTTTGACTCTTATCCCTACTCTATACCCCCTGACTTTTTGCCTTTGCCCATCCCTAGCCTAGAGGTATATGATATTATAGAATATTCCTAATACATAGGAGGAGTAGGTGTGCCTCTCGGAGTGCCTGTAAGGGTATCAGATTAAAGGGTATGGAGGGGTTATTCTGAGCTGTGCACCCATTTGCACATTCCTGACCCTAATTATAAGCAAATGTCTTCAAACATACCTGTGCTGGGAATGACTGTTGCGTTTGGTGTACAGGAATGAGAGAGAACTGTGGTTTCGATACAGAAATTACTCGATATTTCATTTGAATAACAGTTCACTATTAAGATTGGATACCAATGGAAAAGCTCTGTGCGATTGAAGTCCACACCTAATAGTGTGAAGCGTTGGGTCAAACCCATGAAGTCCTCCACATATTCTGTTTGTTTGAGATTCTCTTTCGCATTGATATCGGGTTTGATGTCATTGAGACAAACACCCGATCCGTCGAACGAATTGTATGTTTTTGTGACAAATGTTTTGTCATTTTTGATGCGAAGATATAAACGAAGGATTAGTTTAAATGAGTTTTGAGTAATTGCTTTAATGACCACTCCTTTACACTTAAATAGTTTGCATTCATTCCTATGGTATTCCCAATCCATTCGCTGACACTCTTTAGAGCAGTAATACATTTGACGACATTTCGCACATCTTCTCAACTCATCCGACGCTTCCAAACAATTGTCGCAAAATTTTCCCTTAAATTCATTGTGAATGCTATGTATTGTAGGCTTGCATTCAAACACCACTTCTCCGGCAGTCAATGGTTTACTACTAATGACTGGCATTTCTGTCTATTAATAGAATCAAAAGTTTTAATTACATAAAAGAACAAAATAATTTTTAATTAAAAGTGACATGGTTAGCAAACAGTGTATAGCCTAATTAGCTGAGTTTGAGATTTTGCAAACTACCAATGACTATTTTGCGCCGTAATCCAAAATTTTTTAACTTTACCTTTACTCTCCCTAACAATTTTCCATATTTTAGAGTTTTGTAAACCTCCCTGACTATTTTAGAAAATTTTTTTCAAACACCCCACCTATATTCCCTAACTGGGCCAACGTTAGCCCCCTGAATAAGAAATAGTAATCAAATCAATGGAAATTTCTCTGAAAATGATAAAGAGTATGGAAATTTCAAAGCTGATATAAATTTTAAAATAAGTATAAATTTTAGTTCAGTCAATGGGCTATTTCGAAATATTTCGAGCCAAGGTGTAATATTTTTTGCTATACCCACTTGGAGATTCAAGAGCTTTTAACAGTGAAAAAACTTTGGTCACCCCTTCAGTAAAGAGCAGGGGTAGCCGGTCGGTCGACCTAGTAAGGAGATTATGGGAGGGGATGGAGTATTTTAGCAAAAATGAAGCAAAAATTTTTAACAAGCAGAGGGGAAATAAAGATAACAATTGCCCTGTGTCAATATAGTCAAGGTAGTATTTGTGCTCTACCACCGCTAAGCATGTTAAACAAATAATTGAGTATTATGAAATATTAATTAGCTAGTTATTGAGGATATGAGTGAAGAAGTATGGTACAGTACATTGGTTATTTTTAAAAATATATTTACAAGAAATACTTACATTTAAAATTTCAATGAAATAGAAATTTTGAATTGAGTTTAATAAAAATTAGAGTCTAAAAAAATAATTATTTGAAAATAATAGGAATTGCTGTTTATATGAGCTCTACTGACAGTGAAGTGACAAAGGGTTAACTTGTTTTCGCGCTTATTGTTTATAATACAGTAATAGTAATGCAAATGACTTGATATTCAATAAACACTAATACAATACAAATGAATGCACACATACTTGATGTACACTCCTATGCCTTTTAAGCACAAGACACGCCTTAATAGTTAACATGTGATCACAATATTTACATTTTGTAAACAAAACAAATGTTTTTTTTTGTTTTGATTTTTAATCATTTGCTTAGAAATAAACATTAAATTAATTGACATTTCATTTGATTTAATTATTACAAAAAATTGAATTAAAATTTTTGATTCAATTCATTGCCAGAAATGCCAGCGATTTGTGCGAAACCACTGACTGTCGGGGAAGTAGTGTTTGAATGCAAACCATTAGTTCATTGCATTGAAAGTGAATTCAAAGGTTTGGTTTGCGATCACTGTATGGAAGCGTCGGATGAGTTGAAGAGATGTGCGAAATGTCTGCAAATGTATTACTGCTCTAAAGAGTGTCAGCGAATGGATTGGGAATACCATAGATATGAGTGCAAACACTTCAGACGTAAAGGAGTGGACACTGAAGTGATTGGCACTCAATTGCGAGTTATGACAGGTTTGGGTCGACTCTGTCTTCGACTATACCTTCGCATCAGAACTGATGAGACGTTTGGCACAAAAAGACACGAATTGTTCGACGGATCAGATGTTTGTCTCAATGACATCGAACCCAATGTCGAAGCGATGGCCAAACAGTCGGAACCAATGGAATGCTTTCAAACCCTTTCCCGTCTTTTCGCTGCGTTTGGAGTGAATGTCGAGAGAAAGGCATTTCTCCATTGGTTTACTATTTTGTCCCCGAATTTGGTTTATAGCGGGCTCTCAACCCCTGCTCTGACCCCTCCTATGCTGTGTATCGCGTATTACATCCAAACCTCACATCTCAGCCATTCCTGTAGTCCTAACGCAGTGACCATTACTAAGGGTTTGAATGCATTTAATCATATCTTTTGTTAAACTTTTTAATTATAATTAGTTTTTAAAATATTGAGACATTGTTTACAATATATAACTATAAGTTGTTTTTACATTACTATTACTATTCATTCAAAGGTCTATCCAATAGAGTTCGGGCCATAAAACCGATTGGTTTGGGCGAAGAGATCACTATAAGTCGTTTACCCGATTTGGCACTCAATAGAACCGAACGAAAGGCCAAACTTAAGGACTATTTGATTGACTGCAAGTGTGAGAAATGCGAACTAAAGCTCGACTCAGAAGTGGATTACAAACGCTTTCACAAACTTAAGGAACAGTTGATTAACACTAAATGTGTTAATGACTTGAATTCGTTTGAGTCGTCAGTCAATCAATTCATACAACTATTGAATGCTATTTACGGCACATATTCTCCGCAAAAGACAGAGATTTTGTCAGTGATTATGAAAATCTGTGTCAAAGTGTTTGATCCGAAACACGAATTGATTACTCAATTGATTAATGAATTCGAAATAATTGAATCAATGATTGAATAATAGTGTGATTAATAAATTCAATTAAATGTTTAATTAATTATTAGATTAAAACATAAATTACTTTTCATTCAAAACCATTTTGTATTTAAGTTTCTTTTTCACAATAATTACTACAATAACTATCAGTTGAATGCTATTTGTTCTTAAATTTCAATCATTTATTTAGAGATTACTTACCGTAATATAAATGTATTAAAGATGTTATAAATACTTGAGAACACAATATCAGTGAATGTATTGAAACGGATTTCTCTAAAACAAAATTTTTTCATTAATTATTTTTTAAAACCTTTTATTCAATTGTTTGTCAAATAAATGATTTATACAAATGCCTGCAATTAGTAGTAAACCATTGACTGCCGGAGAAGTAGTAGTGTTTGCAAACCATTAATACAATTTATTAACAGTCAATTTGTTCAGATTTTGCAGGGATCTACAGAGGGGGGACCAGACCGGAATACCCCCCCACTAATAAAATTTTTGTTAACATTAGTCTAAGTACAGATACCCCTAAACTATTAGTAAAGTGGGAGAAAAACACAAAAAATGGGAGAAATGCCAAAATAACCCCCCCTCCCCACCTAACATTTTCAAGTCTGGACATACCTTAGATTTTGTCAATTCCTGCTATATTTGGTCAGATTTTGTCAATATTACTAATATTATATTAATACTGATTATAATATTTATTTCAATACTTTCAAAGTTATTATAATTAAATAAAAACTTATCAATGATTTAAAAGCAAAGGATTATTGAAAAAAACTTTTATTTATTTTAAATATATTTTTAATTATCAGAAAATACAATAAGTTTTTTGATTAGGGGCTATACTTTAAGGACGTCCACATTTTTGAAGAATTTTTTACCCCTCCCTCCCTCTTAATCCACATTTGTCTATAAGCGGATTCTATTATAGTCCACTTTTGAACTACTCCCCTCTCCCCCTACCTGTGAGGACGTCCTTAAAGTATTGCCCCTTAAATGACCTTTTGATTAAATGAATTAAAAAATTGATTTTCAATTCAGAGAGAAATAGAAAATTAATTATTTTTTAATACAATTGAATGAATTATTATATTTTTATTTTTATTCGTTTTGATTTCGTATGTAATTATTGTTTTAACTTTAATTAAGAATTCCAATACAGAATTGCATTAAATTGAATTGAATTTTATTGTCATTTATAGAGGCCGTGCACTCCACTACGCCATTCGCACTAAATTTCCTTTAATCCCATGTTCTGGCAGAAAATCAATTAAACCGGATTCTAATTCAGTCTTGAAATTTATGTCTTTCATCACAACTTTGAAGTTCTTATCCGATTCCTCGTCCAGTACTCTAACACTAGCCTTCAATTCATTGGCTAATTCTCCAAACAATTTGTGTTTCGAATTCAAACACTTGAGAACAGACCCGAAAAATCAGATGCAAGTGCTCTAACTTTTTTTTTGGATAATAGTCGCCATAAATCTGATTCAATAGTGCTATAAATTGATTGACTGACGACACAAACGATTTTTGTTCGACTGACAACTCATGCGATCGAAGATTTGAAACAATTTTAGTGTTGACTATCTGTTCCTTAAGTTTGCGGTACTCTTCGTAATCTATATCTGAGTCCAGATTTAGTTCGCATTTCTCACACTTGCAGTCAATCAAAAGGCTTTGTCTGAGTTGTAGCTGTCGTTCAGTCTTATTGAGTGCCAAATCATTCAATTGACTAAAAGTGATCTCTTCTCCAAAACCAATCGGTTTTATGGCCCGAACTATAGATCCACGACCTGTGAAGTGAAGTGAAGTGAAGAATAGTTTGCATTTCAAACAAGAGATACGCGAAAATCAGCAGATAATCCAGGGGTAGGGGAGGGGGTATTGCTTTGGCAGAATGTATGGTCTGTGATGTCACACATTTAGCATATATTAGACAAGAAGGAGTGGTTAGAGGAGTGGGTGAATTTGAAAAATGCAGTTAAAAAACTGGTTTGTATTTCTAATTAATTATTTATTGACTATATTAGAGGGGATTTAACAGAAATAATTGAAAACTTAACAGAATATTCTGTAAATTTAACAGAATATTCAAAAACATTGCCGTCGGCGCAGTGTCTTTTAGATGTGCTGGGGTTGGGGTACCTGCGATTGGTTTATAGGGGTTTCGCTCAACTTCATAGCAAGGTATTGCTTGCTGTACCCCCTGTGCACATCCCTGACACTACTTATAAGCTAATTCTTTCACACATACCTGTGCTTTGACTAAGTATTGTGTTTGGAGTACAGGAATGAGAGAGTGTTGTGGTTTCGATACAGAAATTACTCGACATTTCATTTGCAAAACAATTCACACATAATATCGGATACCAATGGAGTAGTTCTTTGCGATTGAAGTCCACTCCCAATAGAGTCAAGCGTTGGGCCAAAGCATTGAATTCCTCCACATATTCTGTTTGTTTGAAATTCTCTTTCAGTACATTGAGATTGGGTTTGATGTCATTGAGACAAACATCTGATCCATTCAACAATCTATAAGTCTTTGTGACAAATGTGTTGTCATTTTTGATGCGAAGATATAAATGGTTTAAAAGTGATTCGAGGAATGGAATCAATGACCACTCCTTTGCTCTTAAATAGTTTGCATTCATTCCTATGGTATTCCCAATCCATTCGCTGACACTCTTTAGAGCAGTAATACATTTGCAGACATTTCGCACATCTCTTCAA
>JAQFXN010002586.1:0-12371 GCA_034693365.1 Liacarus xylariae
AGGGGAGAGAGAATATTCTCAATATATTGACAATCACTGAATCATTCATTGAATGTGTGTCTAGAAAGCTCTCTTCCATTCCATTCAGAGCACAATTATTGTATTAGACCTAATATATGATAATATCTATTTTAGCGCTACATTAATGTCATTTGACATGGGATCAACTATTTTTTGTTGTCTAACTCTATACGTCTGTTACTTATCAATGGATTGCCTTCTTATTAGATGTAATGTGTTTTATATATTAATAAAAAGATTGTTTTTCGTACTTTTTTTATTTGCATTCAATTGAATTGAATTGAAAGCAAAGATGTTTTAGTCTTTCAATAGTAAGCCCAACAAAATTACTTATTTATTGATATTATTAACACTTCTATTATAAATACAATATTTAATTGAAAAGACAGAAAATCGTGTTTAGCAGTGATTAAAGGATAACTCACATACACCTAGTTCAAAAAACTGCTACACACATATAATCTTATTGATTTTAGTAAAAAATAAATCAGCATTGCTAATTCCTTTTTTTTATTAATCACCAGAAAATATACCTTATTTTTTTTACTTAAAAACGGGCTTTTATGAATTCTTATATAAATTATCTTAACTCTAGCACATACAGTATGTCCTGGATTAGGTGAGCATGATCATATAGTTTTATTTTTGTGAATAGTCTCTTATTTTATTTGTGTCCAGTACTTATATCAAAAAGCTAGTGCAATAAATTTGCTTTAAATATAAGCTACAATTTTAGCCCTATATTGAAAATATTCTGGAAACAATTCATGTTGGTTCAAAAGATTTTCTATCTATTCGCCTATATTAAGTTTATATACTGTACTCTTACAGTAATGGTTTGGGAATATTTTTATATCCATTAGTTTTATGCAATTTTAATGTTGTTGTCAATGCATTTAAAATCACAAAATTCTTTGCACACAATAACTGAATATAAAAATTCTATGAACAGTTGCTTTTGTAGTGCAGAAATGTTTTTTAGCGAAAAAATCACATAAAAATCTAAATAGCATTAAATCTGATATTGAATCTGATTTTTTTTAGAATTGTATTTTATTTTTATTCCTTTTCTAATACATTCGTAAATATGTTTACTTTGAATGAGAAAGAAAAGTGAAAATATTTTAACAGTAATTCATTTATACACTTTCTGTCTCGGCTGAGCTTGGTGACTTCTGCCTTTATTCTAGAAAATATTTTTAATATTCCCGAGACCCTTTGCAGAAAATTCAAAATATGAGTTTGTTACATGAGCATATTCTTCCTTTATTCAAAATATATTGAAATATTAACTGTGTTTGAAATGCTAACATTAAACCCTATGTAATTCATTCTACCTTGGTACTACTTATAGCATTGTTACTATTTAATAAGATGCTTAAATAAAACAAATATTTACTTTACGAAACAAATATTTGATAAATAAAAAATAAGTTACAAAACTATTTTCTTTTACTAAGCTATTACTGCAATTCATTTTCTAAACATGTTAAAAGTTTGCATTTTGTCATCTCATTCAAAACAGGAGTTGAAAATTTTTAAATTTAAATATAATCTTTCTGGTGATATAAGAGTCAAATAATTGGAAAAGTTTTTCAAAAATTTTAATTTGAATTTTATTCCCCAAACGGAATGTTAAAAATCTGTTTCCCTAAACCAGAGCTGATAAACGCCAGGCCGTATCTGATGAGAAATTGAACCTGTGTCAGACAAAGTAATGCAAACTCTATTAGGATCTATGGAGTTAGTATTGGTTCGTCTGACACAAGTTCAGATTCTTATCAGATACGGCCGGGTGTTTATCAGCTCTGCACTAAACAGACTGCGGTTTAGAAACTAATAGAATATTTAAAATATTTTCAGATTCAAGAGCTTCTCATTTATTATACAACAATTATTGTAATTTTTAAAGCATTGTTTAGTTAATTATAATAGGAATGCAAATAATATTTGTGTCAGATTTCAAAAACTCAATTACAGAGAGACACAAGTGTTTCGAAATTCACGGATTTTATAATGAATTATATGAGTCTTGAAAACCACATAAACTCATGCATACAATCAAATGCTGTCTAAAAAATTTGAATATAAATGTTTAGACAATAAGAGGAAAGCATTGGTAGTCTAATGGATGAAAAATGTGTTATCCATTAAGAGGAATAATGTTTACTTAAATTAATGGATGGAATTGGGAATAAAATTTTAATTCAATTAGAAATTCAAAATCAAAACTAATTAGTGAAACAAGTATTAAATCACTGATACAAAGGCTCCAATTTAAGTTATAAATTTCTATCTAATATTGACCTATAATATACTTATTTTTAATCACACAAAAATTAATAGTCATTTAAACTAGTATAGGTTTAGTCATTTAAACTATTTTACCAGAAACCTATAAATTATTCATTAACCATGTTGATTTTTAAGTTTAATTAAAGTCAATAAGTTACTATGTTACAAATTAGAGACAAAAACCAAATTCATAATCAAGCATAAATTTTCGAGTTATCAAAGTATTTGTCAAATAATGTTGGAGATGTTGCTAATCTAATTTTAATTTATTATACATATTTGAAACTAAGCCAAATTACCTTGATTATTTTTAGAGCGAGGAATAATTATTGAGAGTAATCATAATGTCAAAGGAATCTGATTAAATATTTTCATAGCAAAAAACTAATTTTTGAACATTAAACAAGAAAATTGTGTGATGGGACAATCAAAACTATCAATATATACATCTTTTAATATAGAAAATCTTTTAGAAAGCATTTTAAAGAAAGTTTTATTTCCATTAAATATTAAAAGTTTAAAAATTTTTTTATTTTAAAATTTAATTATATATTAATTAAATATTTGATTTTTTAATCGACAGACACTCAAGGCCTTTTTACCCGATATGATGACAACGAATCGCACTGTCAATCAGAAAGGTTATGGCCATTTGGTCAGTGTTGCCTCTATTGCTGGCCTTAGCGGTACTGTCCGTTTAGCTGACTATTGCGCCTCAAAGTTCGCTGCCGTCGGCTTAGAAGAGGCACTGCGTCTGGAGTTACAGTGCGATGGATATAATGGTATACATTCAACAGTTGTCTGTCCATATTTTATTAACACCGGTATGTTTGCCGGTGTAAACTCAAGGTATTTAATTTGTTATCATTAATGTTCTAAGTCATGTAAAATTACAATGGATACATTCTGTCATGTTTTATTTTAGCATGCAATCTTTCTAAAAAAAAATAATCTTTCAACTTTAGAATGTAGTCATACCCTCTCCTTTACATAGTTTTAAAATTTCGAGGGGTATTTTTATTGTTTTAAATGTGACAGAGATAATCTTTTTCTTGAGAATTTTATTTATACTATTTAATTAATATTTCATCATTTTTTCCAAAATTGCTAAACTATAGTATAGTACCAATTCTGGAACCAGAATACGTGGCTCAAGAGATAATGGCGGCCATACTCACTAATCAAGAGGTGCTCGTCATTCCCAAAGTGTTCTATACGTTGTTATCATTCAAGTCGTGAGTATTTTATTTTAATTGAAAATTAGCTGTTCTTTAATGTGTGCACTCTATTGACTTCGACGCTTACATTCGACATATTAGATACTATAGGGGGATAACCAAAATAAGACTGGTCATTTTATATCAGGCATGGGTAAAGGAAAAAATTTCAGGAGGGGAGGTATTGGATTTTAGCGAAGCCAGGGGGAAATTTCAGGCGCTTCAGGAATCGTCAAAATCTTGCAAAATTCAATTAGAAATGACGTAATTTAACAGAATTTCGACTAATTCTGCAAGAATTCAATAGAATTTAGATAATTTATGATGAATTCTGTAAGAATTTAATATAATTTGATTATATTCTGTTATTTTTCTAAGAATCTAGATAGAATTTAAAAGAATATTCCTGAAACGGCCCCTTTGGCGCCCTCAACTTTGCTATTGGAGCGGGTATCGGCCAGAATCACAAGGGGTGCTTTGGTCTATACCCCCTTTTGCCCATCCCTGATTTATATTATTTTTTGGAAACAGACTTTTGTAAACTACAGAAACCAAGATTGAGATTTATTAACATTTATCCTAGTTGCATTTTGGTTATTCCTACTATAAATTATTGCTAAATGTTGAAAATTATAGAAATCTAATCTGGCAATTAAAAACATTTTAAAATTTCGCAATGCTATGTTTGTTTGAAAATAAGCTACTTAAATATTTTGAACTTCGTCAATGCTTATGCTTTTAGGTGCAAAATTTAGAAAGGGGATGAATTGAGTAATTATTTGTTGAAACTTATATTTGATTTTACAAATGAAACATAGGATAAGTTCATAAACGACTTATTTATTAAACAAATATTTGAATAATTTATTATTAATTTATATTTATTAATAATTCGTAACAATGACTGCAATGAGAAGAAAAAGCACAAAATCTTGTTTTCAATTTCAATAGTAATGTTGTATTTAAACATAAAGAGAAAATTATTGTTTCACAATTGGTTTTAATAAGGATTTTATTTATAACAAAAAAAAATATTCTTTAAATGAAAAAAAATAATCATTACTTTCTTAATGAGAGTTATATAAGAGTTAGAACTTAAAAGTCATGACATTTTAAAAATCTTATCTTTGATTTTTTTTTCTTGAATTTACTCTAAAATAGAATGATTTCATTCCTTGAAAAGTCATTTAAGGAATTTCAGGAAATCCTATATAAGAAATGTTTAGTGAAAGGGAACAAAAAAAGTTGTAATGAATTAATTCGCATTAATTTAAGTGACTTTTGTGCTTTGATTTTGTGGATAAAGTTTTCTCTTCTTTTATAAAAACTTGATTTAGTTTTCGCCATCACTTTGTGCTCATTTATTGGTGAAAACCATGAACTTGAATGAACTCCAACTGTAAAAAACATCTGTAAATCAAATACCAATTTAATCAAAAAAGGTTTCGTCACATTTGATGAAATCAGAGATGCGCACAATTGAATTGGACAGGGATAGTTATTAGCAATAATATTTTGGCTAGATCTTTTAGAAAAGGTTAACAACGGTATTGTTAAATAAGAAAATTTTAAACAAACTTAGTCATTTTTAACAGAATCCCAACAGTCCAATAGAATTGGATAAGCTGGTAGTAAGAACAATGTTATTTCTATAGGAATGTTTTCATAAATGTTTACAGATTATTCTGATTTATTTTTAAAAAAGCACCACTTTTGCCAACAACTCCATGGAGGAGTTTTTTTAAAAAATGATTAGTTATATTTTCTCAACCCCTTCCCTCCCCGTGTTTCGCATCTATGGATGAAAGCCTAGGAACTGGTGGTTCTGGTTCTTGTATTTTTGATTTTTCTGATTCTCCATTAAGTTGTGCATAAAATTTAGACATTAAGTCAAATGAGTCTGTAAAACAAGTTATTGAAAATTAAAACTACTTTCACATATTTTACAAAATACCAAGAATAATTATTTTTTTCTTTTTAATTATTCAAAAGTTGTATGTATCATTGTTTTATTCAAATATAATTATGGAACTTTTTGATAATTAAAAAATAAGAAAACTTGACATAATTGCAGTTTTATTCTCTAAAAATAAACTTTGCATTTGATTTGCAAATAATTTAATAATTAGTGAGACATTAATCAAACATAATCTCTAATTTAAAGTCTAGACTCCGAGCAAATCAATGCACACACGCTTAGGCAACTGCTCTCTCGTTAAAATTCAATGAATGTTATATTAATTATTCGTTAAAAACTATATAAATTTATTTGTCCTTTTCGCTGCTCTCTCTCTCTCTCTCTCTCTCTCTCTCTCTCTCCCCTCGCCTCTCGCACTAATCGCTTTTGGAAAACAATTGCAAAAATGTTTTTATTACTTCTCAAGAATTTTACTGTGATTTGCATTTTGTGAATGTCTTTATTTTGTAGACCGCTTTGTCTTTTTATATTACATTTTGCTTTCAATTCAATTGCCTTACATAAACTATAGTAGTTATTCAATGCATGCACAAAGATCTAAATAAAAAATCAAGATGAGCTTGCTATTTTGTTAAAAATTCTTACTACTTACTACGTTTATTGCTAAAAATATTTTTATTAACATATTAAAAATTTTACTAACAATTAAAATCAACAGGTAAAAGATTATTATTACAAAGCATCAAGTTAGAATTTAAGAGATTATATTCTTTGATCTGTAGTATTGGTAAGAATTCAGTTTTTCGTAAACTTCATAAAATTATCCAGTATCAAAATTTAGCACATGTCCTTATAAAAAATGATAAGGTTAAAAAATTTAACTTTGAAATTTATCTTTATTGTTTTGTAATAATAAGTGCTTTTCCCTATTTTCACGAATGCTAAAATAACAAAAATTAACCTTAATTTTATTTTTTAATTGAATGACATTCTTATTTCTTTATTTTATTTTTCTTTCATTTCATAATTTCAACACAAAAAACAAAACAATATTTAGTTTTATTCCAACGAACAGTAATTACATTGCGCTCAAAAGGATTTTTGATTTTACATCAGCGATGAATACATTTAAAGGAAGGAATTAATGGATTTATTTGATCAAATGGATGAGACTTTATTAGAAAAGAAGGAAAATCTTTTTTTGCACAACAATTGATCTATTAAATAGTGGATTGTAGTAGAGTAAAATAATATAATTAGTGTAGATCGCTTCCGGGCAATTTCGAACAGACCAAATAATCTAACTATAGAGGCATTTTAAGTGTCGACGAAAATTTGTGGTTTTTTAAAATTGTAATCCACAAATAGGACCAAAATAGGTTATCTGACAAAATACTAGGGTGCGCTCGAAAACCTAGGTGACAAATTCTGACAGTGAAAATACTGTAACATTATATTAATTAAGTTGATTTATAGTATTGAAGAATCAATTAACCCCACAATATATATATCGTCGGAAAGCTTATTCAATATTGCGTAGACTGCGGTTAAAATTATCCCTCTGCGGTGAGTGGCCAGCGCGGCGGTGATACAGACTGTAATGGTCAGACCTGTGTTATATACCGTTGAATTTGCTACCCCATAAGCTTTCCAACGATGTATATATTATGGGGTTAATTGATTCTTGAAGAGCATAAAATCTGTTAAGTTATATAATGTTTCAGTGAATGCTGGTAATGAAAACCGCTGGGATAATTTACGAACGATTATAGTTATCAATAAATGTAAATATACAGTAGTTCAGCCTTAAACTAATCCTGTTTCGTTAGTGTTTCACTTTATATTTGTTTGAATCATCGGTGACCGAAGGATTAATATTGATTTGAAATTATCACCTAGTTACTCATAGAATCACTTTATAATAAAATTTTATTTCAAATCAATATTAATTCTTCGGTCACCGATAATTCAAACAAG
Organism: Liacarus xylariae; assembly: GCA_034693365.1. Lineage (NCBI taxonomy): Eukaryota > Metazoa > Arthropoda > Arachnida > Sarcoptiformes > Liacaridae > Liacarus > Liacarus xylariae. The sequence continues at coordinate 7,429 of JAQFXN010002586.1, forward strand.
TATAAAGTGAAACACTAACGAAACAGGATTAGTTTATGGCTGAACTATATTTGCATTTATTGATAACTATAATCGTTCGTAAAGTACAGTACTGTTAAAATCGCAGCGATCCTAACTGTTTTCATTACCAGCATTCACTAGTTTAACCTTTAGAATGTATCACCTAGGCTTTAGAGCGCACCCTAGTATTTTGTCACCATATGAATTACAATTTAAAAACCGCAAATTTTCTTCGGCACTTAAAATGCCTCAATAGTAAGTGAATAAGGTAAATTCGGCTATAATTTCATTATCGATACAGATTTTACTTTAGTTTAGTGTCACAGTCGAGCTTTTACGGGCATTGATGACCGAAAACGATTTACAATAAATACAATATAAAAATTTATATAAACACTTAATATAAAAACTTTATTTGTTTTCGAATTTAGTTTTTGATTCTATACTAAATCGTCTTTTATCAAGATTTTTACGGACATTATTAAAATGGCACATGGCACATTATCAAGATTTAATTAGTTTTCAATTGTAAAGATTTATCAATCTAAGTCAATTAGGCAATCAAAATAATTGCAGTCATTTTTTAAAATTTACTAGATAAGATTTTTCAGATACTAGTCAAAATTTTGATTCGTTAGATCTGCAATATCTACCACAATTTATACAACAAAATTTTTCTTATAACAGGTAATCATGCTAATTAATTGAATAATGTTAACAATATAATTTTTGATAATTGCTCAAATCTTGAAAAAGATACTGCCAGATTAATGCAAAAATGTGATGCCTTATGTTCATGTGCCATCTTAGTGAGGCCCATTTTTTAAATTTGTAATCTTAGTCAATGATATGTTAACTATCTTTTTAGTTTTTATTTAATTTTGTTTGTTTTTGTTGTTTTATCTTTTGTTGCAGACAAATGACAGTTAAAAGAAAAAATAAAATAAAACTTTTCTTGAAAATTAAAAAACAACATTTTAATCACAACGTTTCACAAAATATATCTTAAATAATAAAAAAATATATTTATATTAAAAAAATTATTATCTATTAATCAATAATTCTGACTCAAGTAATAAACCCATTGTTGTGTATTAAAGTGTGAATTTTCATGAGTTATAAATCAATATCATATTTAAATTCACGCAAGCGGAAGCTTTTTTTAATAAATGATAAGAATGGTAATTTAGATTATTTCTTTTGAATTTAATATGGTAATTTTAAATTTTTAAATATTACTATGACAATTTCTCTACAAGTGAACAAGGTAATTTCTTGCTTTATCTTAGATAAATCCTAAAGTTTATGAATCAACAAGAGCGTAAATTGCACTTTTTTTAGTTTAAATCAATGTTATAGAAAATTTCCGCCCTAGGCTCTGGTTGAAAAATACCTCCCCTAGCGTTTTGGACCTTCCACATATCTTTGTAATATAAGAATCTTGATAAAACAAAAACAACAACTCTGTTAATATGACAGTTCAGTAAGACCTCAATACATACTGTAGTATGTAATGCCGCAATGTGTATTCGGATTCATAATTCAAAACTATGAGGTTGTTTATTGTCTAACGATTGCTAAAAGAAAGAAAATAAGACGACAGACACATCACAATCACGTCTGAAAAATTGTTTTTATTTTCCTGAATTCGTATAAAAAAGTCATTTCATATGTTTTTATATACGATATAATCTGACTCTCAATGGACTTATAATACTATTAATAACTAAATATAAAAAAGGAGTTATAAAGAAAAGAAAAATTAGAAAAAGCTTTACAACCAGAACTTGCCAATGTGGGGGTATAGCATAAATACCCTACCTGAGTCCGAGATTTTGAAAATACCCGCCCCCAGTGCATATTTTGTACCTGTCCGTATTTTTACCTTACTCCCCCTGTACATTTTTCATATTTTGGAAATCATTATACTTTTTGGAAAAGAAGTCTCAAAATAACTCTTCTTATACCCCCTGACTTGGCCCAGTCTTGTTATCCCTGCTTTAAAACCATTTTTATGTCATATAATATATTGAGAATTGAAGTAAAATATATTTTTTATTTATTTTTATTTCACTGAAGTTCTTAAGAAATTCAATAAAAATTCATAGTTTTTAGTAAATATAAAAACTTACTAGTTAATATTTTATATCAAATTGTGTAGCACTGAAATTGCAGGTTTAGAAGCTTGTGTTCAGTAGCCATTTGTGTTCTGGTTACTAAAATAGATACTTTTAGATAATTTGAAAGGCCTGTCGTAGTATATTTAAATAATTTTTGAATGTTGTAAACTTGGTAGTTTTTTATAATACAGTTAAGAATAAACCTAATAGAGAGTTTTGTCTCTAAGTCAGCATGTCATATTACTTCGTCCATAGGAAATACATTATGCAGTGAAGTATATGCTAATCTCGACTCTCGATTAGGTTTACTTTAAACTGTATCAAATCTGCCAAGAAAAAGAACATTTCTTTAAAAATTTTGGCAGAATAGACAGTACAAAAAAAACTACTAGTCTCACAAGATTAAAAATTTGCAGAAATATAAAAGGCAGCTAGTTTGGACAAAATTAGAAAATATGCCTGAACACATTAACCGAATAAAATTGGCAGCTAAAACTGCCATTTCAGTGTGACCTTATAAAATTTACTATAAAACTGTTTTGACTAAATTTTATTTCTATCAATAATAAAACGAAACTACTCTACACAAATGGAAAAATTTTAAAAATATAGAAGAAGAAGAAGCAGAAAGACATTCAGATATATAGAGTGTATTACAGAATATTCAGTATATACAGTACTTGACTATTGAGAAACGATAGATAAACTATTCTAACAATTCTCACTACTAGTCGGACAACTTATTGATTCTTAGAGAGTAAAAATTTATTCAAAGCATAAAACATTTTAAGGGGCAAAAGTACATAATCAATAATCTTATGCAAAATATTATAGATGACACCCGTCTTATTGAGTTTTGAATATTTTACAAACGCTTTTGTGACACGTTTATATTTTAATATGATCAATGTAGATTGTTTGAAACATAAAAAATTCATTCATATTTTTTACACTTCTATATATCAAACTTAAAATATACAGTATTTGCACTTATTTTTTGTGATTCAAAACTTTTTAGTCGATTAAATAGTTTTATTATATGAAAAATGTTTAATTTTTTGTTTTAGTAAATTAGATGATTATATAGAAATATTAACCAATATGAGAGAACTTCTGCATTTACCTGATTTTATCTTGTGTACACACATAAACAGAATACCATGAACAAAATTGGCAGTGATAAAATTAATTATACATTTTCACAGTTTGTTCATTTTTAAAAATTAGTTTTATATCCTGCGGTCCCTACTCCATAGACTTACTTGTTTGCTGTACAGGGCAGGGGTAATCAAAAGAGTATAGCCTAAATACCCATTCCCTGAGTTTGAGATTTTGCAAAATACCCCTACTGACTTTGCGCCGTCATATTTTTACCTTACTCCCCCCGTGTATTTTGCATTTTTCATATCTTGAAAATTTTATAATTAATTCTCATTAGATGAGATTGAGATGAGCGGACAGGAGAGTATGAAAAGAGAAAACCATGTACATTACTAACTAATTGAAAGAAATGGCCGCGGGTGTTATCAAATCTAATAAAATAGATATTTCATACAGTTTTCACTGTATTTTTTAATGCTCATTCATCTAAGGTTTAGAAATATCAATATTAATCGATATCTATAGTATTTTCACAATTCATGTTTATTAGTAATGTAAATACAGTGATATTTTATAAAGGATTCAGTTTTTAAAAAGGACTTTTTCTCTTTCGGCAGTTCATTTGGAGTCAAGAGTATATATAAGAAAATTTATTGAGATTTTGTTTTTTATTATCATTTGGAAATAAGAATTCTTAGAAATTCTGAACTAAATTCAGAAACAACTTATTCCTTATCTTTCTATCAAAAAAAGATATATCAATGATATGAAATATGACTGAATTACACAAAAGTACTATTATTGAATTCCTATGCCTATGGAATTTAATAAGACTCAATTAGAGTGAAATAATTGAATATTTTATTAGTTACTCTCACAGTATTTATATTAATTAACAATACAATATAATACACTAAACTTCGTTAAAAAATTATACAAAATTTAATATTAATTCGTTTGAATTGATTTTATTAAGTATTAATTTTAAGAATTTAATTACACTTTTTATCATCAATTATTAATTTAGTTGATTTGTTTCAAACTTGGTTTTTAACTTACTAACATAATCAAGTTAAATGTAGATCAATATCAATATTATATTTTCTGTAATACAGTATTTAAATTCTGTTATGATCTTTCTTTTCTCAGTTGCTAGAACCATCGAGATTCTACTTGTTGTTAAATTAATAGAATATATGAAAATACTTCATAACCACATTATTTAATCCAATTAGCTTATATGTGTTTTTATTGATTTATAATTACCAAGTAAATAATAAAAACTATTGTGGACGCTCAATGTACAGCTTTTTAACTACATGTGAAGTTACAAGTCATTAGGTAAATTAACGTTAAATAGCTTTCCTGGCTAAAACCAATTTTTGAAACGTGCAGGCTTTTCAATACTGGCACTTAAAAATCCTTTCCTCCTTTCTCACTTTGTTAAGTATTTATTGGCCCTATTAATTCCATTTTGAATTGTTGAAACAATACTTATCTTATAATTAATTATTCTTTTAATCCTTAAGATTATATATATTTTTTCATAACTTAGTTTGATTTTCAGGCTTTGAGTAGGAATACAAAATAATTAGTTTAAACTATGAATAAAAATCTATAATCTTATGGATTAAAAGATTAACTAATATTAAGATAAAGATAGCTTCAGTAGATCAACATAGAATTGATAACTTGCTGTACACTTTATTTGGGGGGGGGGGA
>JAQFXN010002587.1:0-12371 GCA_034693365.1 Liacarus xylariae
ATTCAAAGAATTATTTATATTTAAATAAATTAAATAAATATATTTAATATATTTTAATTATTGATCTATTGAATCATTATTTATTTCAATTTCATCTTCTTGATCACTAAACTGTGCAGATGTTAGCTGTGAGACTAATTCAAATTCTTCATTGTTTGAGGGATCACAACTTGAGTGTGAATCCCCTGCGGTATAACTTCTTGGCATTAATAAACCGACTGAATAGTCATTTGAATGACTGCTTTCATAACTTGAAAGTGAAACATCGCTTTCTAAATTTATTGGAGGCACAGGTCGAAGGTTTGGATACGCATGCGACTGATAAATACTTCGCAGTTCTTGTTAGTCAAGTGGTGTTTCACTACCCACAAGGCCCCAATATCTTAGTCTGAATGTCGCTAATTCTCTTCCTAGTCTCGCCAAATCTTCTCTTACTGGAGTTCTTTCGAATGGTATGAGCTCATCTCGATAATATGGACAACTGATACAAAGTCCTCTTCGTTGGATCTCTGCGTCTGAAGCCTTATTCATAACATCTCTCTTCCCTTCAATCCATCTTTTCAAACACTCACGACAGAATTCGTGATTGCAATTTGTTTTACTAAATACTTGCCTGCAAAAGCATATTTGGCAATCACCCAATGTTTCTTCTAAAGAACTAATAAATTCTTCTGAAGACATTTTTATTATACTCTTATAATAAACTTCTCTCTATGAACTTTTGATAATCATATGAGTCAGAGTTCTCTCTATGAAATTTTGATGATTATATGTAACAAGGTTCTCTCTATGAACTTTTAATAATAATATAAAACAATTTTCTCGTTCAGAAATGAATTATCTTTATTTCATTTAAAAAATGTTATACATTTACAATTATTTTTATAATAATTATATAACTTCAATATTTTCAATAGTTTCTTTAAAGAATGATTTATCGTTGATCCAAGCCAACAGTAGTACTAACTTCTGGAGTGCACACATCCCATTTGGTTTATCTGTATGCCTGCTGCAGATAAGTTTTGTTCCATAATATTTAGCCAATTGAGACAGTGGAGCCATTTGTACTTCAACTGTGGGTATATCCAGTGAATTCAATAACTTTTCGAATTGGGGATTGCTTACTCCAAGAGCCTGCCTATCTGGTGTTTTATAATGTTCCCAAACAAGGGCGAGAAATACATTGAGTTTCTCACATGGAATATATTTCTTTGATTCCGATGGCTTGAATGGAAGGCCAATCACGTTATGACGTATGTAAGCGTTTGTTATCTTATCATTAGGTGATAATTCTTCGAATAATAAGTGATTATCTACTTCCCAGCTCTTAATTACATTTCCATCAATACCCACAACTGCAAGCTCTCGTGGGTAGAATTTATCGTTGGCTATGAAACCTTGAGCATCAATAATTGCACAAAAATTATTCATTGTGTACTGGTTATTGTGTTCTGAAAATTAATTAAAATAATGTGTTGCGGTTCTCTCTATGAACTTTTGAAAAATTTCATCAACCAATCAGATTAGATTATATATTTTATCATTTATTTTACAATTATTTAATTTTTCTTTATTAAGCTTACTATTGAATATATTTTCACTTATTTTATAATTGTTAAGAAATATTTTTTGAATATTAGTTAATGAAATATTAATTAATATTAAAAATATAAACAAAACTCAAAATTTTCACAACTTATAGAAAACACACATTGAATTACTTTATCATTATATGTCCAACCACCTGGGCAATTATTATTCATAAATAATTCAAATTCCTTATATAAAGGCTCATAACCATAAGGGTCGAAATATTCACCAAATCCTTTGTTATTAATATAACCAGCTACCTAAGGTTAACCTTTTTCATTCGATGCATCTGTATTCAATATTAGAGCTGATGGATATTTAGTTATTGTTGGTAATTTGTCACGTGGAGAAGTTCCTAAATAATTATTATATATATGTAATTTCTTATTTATTTCATTTGTTGTTGTGGCCATTTCAATATGAATCAATAAAAGCTTTGCGATTCATATCTATTTCCAACACCTAATCGAATTCACAAAAGATTAATACAGTTATTGTCCTTTATTGCTGTTTCAAATAGAAACGCCATTCGCAAAATCTATACTTGATTTGATTCAAGTGATCAGTAGATCCACATCCATTACTTAAATCGAGAGCGAAATTGAACCCAAATATTGTATTTCCTGTGCAATAGTTGTCTCGATTGATACGAAATGTTGAGTCAGTATCAATCATATCTAATGATTCATATAAGGAAAACAATTCCCTTTGATATAAACCATTTGAGAAATTCGGTGTAAATGCTTTAGCTGGATATTGAACGCCATCTAAACATACAGCTATATTAGAAATATTAAAATGTTGGAAATTATAGGGATTCAATGTATAATCTCCTCAATAGGCCTGAATTGTTAGGAATGCAATAAATATTCTTTGAGGTAATTGCCCACTGTGTATATTCTCAATTCAGCCATCTAGTGTGCCCGATTGTATTGTAAATGTCTTAACATTATTTATAGTGAGTGGATATTTTACTGTTGATATTTTTAAGGCGGCATTATGTTCATCAACTATCAATGGGCTCAATTATGCTCTGTGTATAAAAATTGCTGCTTCGAGCAAATCAATTTCTGGCTTATGTGTTTTCGAAATAAGAAAAAATTTAGGATCATTTAATAGTATTCTTATAATTAGTTTACATCCACCTATTAAACTCTTTCCCTGAAAAGTCAAATCTGTATGAAGTCTTCCAATCATTTCCAAATACTTGTATTCAGATAAATATTTTGAGTAGTCTTTAATTATTAAATAATTTTTCTGTTCTTCATCATTAAAACACAACGTAGATGTTAAATATGAATTTTTCATATCTTGACTGAATCCCAAGAATGCCTCAAAATATGCCTTATAAGAATATTTTGGTGATGTTGACGTTATTTGTTTATCTCCAATAAATATATCCAATTGGTTAATTATTGAATGCAATAAATAATTTGTTGTTGAAATAGTTTCAAATTCTTTTTTATCAGTTATTGCAGCTATTTTCTTGACTTTGATTTTCATATACAAAACCAATTTTTCTAAATCTATATACTCGTCCTGAGCTGTTTGTATTTCGAATTGAATAAAAGATGAAGTATTCAATGATGTTATTGGTCTGTGTTCATTAGTTAATGCTGTCTCGATCTCTATAGATCATCAATTGTGTTGGCGGAACTGCAAATAAATCAAATTTAAGTAACGGCACATTACCTGCACATTTTTTATGAATTATCGCTTACATTTTTAGAATAATAAATCTTTTGATTTCTTTATTTTCTTTTTAATCTTTTTCTTTTTATTCTTTTTCTTAGATCTAATTTTAGATTTAATCTTAGATTTTAGTTTAGAGACTTTTCTCTTTTTCCCTTTCCCTTGTTGAGTGTAATTTTTAAAACGTTTAATACCAGAAATTGCAATATCTTTACAAATACTTTTAAGTCTTTCTTTAACTGATTCGCCAAAATCTTTCTTATCTATTATATAATCATTTGCTATATGTGCACCAATTGATAATGCTTATTTACCCAAGAATCGCATTAATGGATATATAGATTTTGAGAAAAATCTACCGAAAAAACCATGGCCTCTCTGATATCTGGTTCACTGGAATCCACCGATACCAGTACAGTCTTGATTTATATAATAATTTAAGTATGGATTAGACATTTTCTAAAATGTATTTTAAGTCTTGAATGACAGTACATAAATTGAAATCTTGTGTTAGTGTCGTCTTTTATATCAATTTCAATTATTTCAAAATCATTTATTAAGACTGGTACATAGTGAGGATTATCGTATTTAATCTCTAATTGTTCTCCAAAATTTATATTATTAGGTATTTCAACATTTCGCAATAGCTTAGCTCTTGTGTCTCTAATATATTAAGGTTCAATAAAGTCTGCATATTTAAATTACAATAACAGTTGAAATTCATTTTGAATCAGATTCTTTTTGATGTTTTGAATCACTCTGTTCGAAGGTTCTCTCTATGAACATTAAGAATATATAAATTATTTGGTCATTAATGTTAACAAATCATTTTATCATAAAACGTTATTTATTGATAAATACAAGTTAATTGATTCATAATTTTATAATAAAATGAAATTTTTATGATAAAGTATTATAATCAAAAATTATAATAAAAATTATTAAAATATTAAATTATTTATAATGAAATTAATAATAATAATCAAATGAATATAAAACAATTATATGAATAATTAACGATTAATAATTATGGCAATGTATTATTGCCAATGATTCTTCTCTTATCTGAATTTAATCCGAAGTATTTTTGAAGGAATCTTGTACTCACTTCATGTCGACGATTCGTCTTGAATTGCATTTGTGGAACCTTTATTTGTGGATTTTGTACATTTGAAATAGAATTTTTAGCCATTGTTTTGATTGTATCATAATTAACAACATTATGTGATTCGACTGTTTGTGATATGCCTTTGACTTTAAATTTGTCAATAACTGAACCGTCCGGCCGTTGTTCTATATAACCATAGACCTTGGGGCCCAAAATAAAATACTATCATTTTCGCTTCAATGCCGAACTCACCGATGATCTCATCAGTCATCTCACTCAAGAAATTACTGACAACTGGTTTATACATACCATTAACACATACAAATATAATCGAATCGGTGTCCATGTGAAGATTGGGTGTTCGAGATTTGTATCCTTTGGAGCCGATTCTTCGATTCGTTCAATAGTCTCGTATAGCTTAAGTCTCGCATAAGCCGCAACGAAACAAGAAAATTCAACTGCTGTGTTGCGAAGATTTGCTAATTCGTCGTCATTCAATTTGAAGTTCATTAATATCATTTCATTGATTATTTTGTCCCCAAATTTTTCGTGATTTGGATTTGATTTTATACAATATAGTTCGGGCATTCTCTAACAATCTTTGTCTCTGGTTGGTTTGGTCTTTGACATAATTATCCCCATAAAGGGTTAAGCATTAGTTTCACGATATTTCTTGGTCCAGGATTTAATCGAATTTTCTCAGAATCTAATACAATATTTTCTATCCTTTCAAACAAATCCCTATATTGTGCTTTTGCTCTTCAGATGTATATTCAGGAAGATAATCACTGGCTTCTGCTTTGATCTTATACCAGAAGTCAATGTATTTCTTAAACATATGGTCACTTTTTTGTGTGTAGTGCAATACTTCATATATTTCCACTATATTGTCATTTAATTGAACAGCTTTTTGCAGTTCAACGCGTGTAAATGTACTAACTAAACACCTATCTTCGTCAGTACATCTACAAGAGTCCTGATTTTGAGTTTGTGCTCATTTAGCGCATAATGGATATAACAATTTACCATTGATTACCATCGGGAGTACTGATAAGTATAGTTGCTCTGGAGGAGGTACTTTGCAACTAATGAATACAATATAATTATTTATATTTTGAAAATTTTTAGTAATTTTTAATTGGGTGTCCCATCGGGTACTGTCGTCTTGACAACACATATGGATACAAAGATGTTAAGTCATAATAACAGTTCTTGATTGGGTTCTTCCACCCAACAAAACTTGAGATTTTTAGTTCTGCCTCCATGTAAGGCAGTTCTCGGATTGCAATACAAATTTTGCTTACTTAATTTCCTATGATATGCAAGTCGTTATTTATAATACTCCCCTATCTGTGGGTTGTATTGCGTACTTCGGATGTTTTTTGCTATTTTATTCCAATCGCATTGGAATATATACACTAATTTTATATTTCGTTTAGCCAAATAGGCTTTCATTTTATACCAATAATCTTTATTTTCTTCTATTTGTCGCGTTCGTCTATCGCCGACAAAACATTTTTCACATCCGTGATAAAAACATCCGAATTCGAAAGCAATTCTATTGTTTGGTTCATCTATCATACCATCCAAATAGTAGTCTTTTATTCTGTATTGTCTAATAATCTTTTTCCTATACACTATCTCTTGGTAGTCAAGCCATGCACTCTCTGCATTTGATTTATTATTTTTATTTGTATATCCATTTATTGGTGTTATACCAATAGTGCGATTTTCAAGAATATTTACCCTGAAATTTTCGAGTCCAACAGAAGCTAATGTAAAGCAACAGCTGACAGGGTCTAATTGTGTTGTTTCTTTGTATAATGTGCGGAATCTTATTATTGATTCCATTAATATTTTCACATTATTATGGCAATATTTAGTCATTTTATTTGATGTTGTAGTCATTATTAACGTGTATGTTATACCAGTTGTCAAACTCTTTAGCTTTCTTTATTGACATTGTTTTGTAGCCAAATGCATCTTTGGGTATTTCCGAAACTTTAAAAACTTTGTTTTGGTTTTCTGCTGTGTTGTAATGGCGAGGAAAGAAACCCTTTTGCATTTCTGGAATGTCAAACATCTTTGGCAAGTCTGCTAAAGGGCGTTGGAAAAAGAGAAGGCTATCAACATATCGAAGATTGTCGCTATTGATTTTTATTATTTTTGGTCCTTTCATGATAGGTGTAATATTTCGCATATTTCTCTCCAATAAATCAGTTAGAATCCAGTGACCATCATATCCAGTGAGATTATGTGCAATGACTAGCACATCACCTTTGGCTTTCTCAGCCTTTTCCGATAATTCAATCATTCTATCATTAAATACTTTGACACCATTGGCTCAATAGAAGGCAATATTCTTTTCGCCACAATAATGGCAATAATCAACATGAGGTTCCGTCACTGCATACATGAATTGTATTCTTTTGTTTAATTGAGTCATTGGGGTCATATGCATGCGTGGCTCTTTTCGTGCGTCCGCCCCCTTCAATGGTCTTATAAATCAGAACTCTTATGTCAAGGATTCCTTCCAATACTTGACGGTGCGATTGAGCAATAGCATATACCAATAATAGAAATTTGGATTTATCATAATTTCCGATTTTCTCGTGCACATTCAATGAACTATAAAATAAGGGATGATTTATAGTAAGACTGTAGTCATAGGAAGGATCAAATCCCTCAATAAGTGGTTGAATAGTTTGGTCATAAGCGTTCTCTATTGCTTCTTGAAATTCTTTTATTTCGGAAATATCTGTTAAATCATGTTCCACTAGGAATTTTGCTCGCCTCTCGTAAACATTAAACTTTTCATTAAATTTATCTCTATTGTCTTCCATCTGGACCCAATTCATTGATGGTACCTGTCTTCCTTCACCGGTATTATTTGCGATTGGATTATTAGTTGGAATAATCTGATTTATATTCAGAACGGTCTCATTACCAGATGGCGTATCGTCAAAATTAGGCTCATCTGGAGGGCAAGGAAAGGATTCCTCAACTCGTTCGATAGTTGTAGTTAATCGTGGATTGATGGGTGGGTTCGATAGTATCGAAGTCCCAAAATTGCGTTTTTTTACTGCGACTTATGATATTAACTATTAACAGAAATGAATTTATTGTTGATTTCTCTCTATGAACTTTTGATAATATTTAAATTATAATGTATTGCGCAATTTAAGTGATAAAACTTTATTAACCTTTATATGTAACTGAGTTTCTCTCTACGAACTTTTGATAGAACATATTCGAAGGTTCTCTCTATGTATTTTGCAAATGATGACGTCATACTGGCATAAAATGCATCAAATAAGTATATTAATACCCTATATGTATTATACCTATCTATAGGATATTTAAAGTAAATTTAATATTAAAAGAATGTATTTTATTTGTTGTGTATTCAACGAAAGCTTAAGAACAACTCAGAGCTCATCAGAGAAATCAGCCATTATATACCCTGTCGACATTTTCTAGAACATTCTCTAATGACGTTAATAATGACATCTATTGTACTTTTCAAGAACTATAGGGAAATCGTATGACATCATATTCTAGAAATAATTTGGATATGTTAGCAAACATTATTGCGGAAAACATTAATTACGTTTAAATATACATAAAATATGTATATCAATATATGGAAATATGTATTATACCTACCTATAAGATATATTATGAAATTAAAAGAAATTTCATACTAAATATATTTTGTTTATGTGTTGTATACTTAACGAAAGCTGAAAAATAACTGAGAGCTCATCAGCGAAATCAGCCTTTACATACCCTGTCGAACATTTTCTAGAACATTCTCTATTGACGTCATTAAAAAATGTTCTAGAATTTTCGACAGGGTATATAAAGAGCAGGTTCTGCTGAGTCCTGTTATTCATTTCTCTTATTCAATAGAGAGAACTTTAAAATATTTTCTAATTATTAGCGAAATTTATAATATTTCAATTATGTCTTCAGTGCCTAAAATCAATAAACAAAAAATAAATAAATTATTGATGAAAATTAAAAAACAATATATTAATCGATTGGTCAAACCAGGACACCCGGATCCAGGCTATCATAAAATCTATTATTCGGAGCCTGGATTCAGATCAACAGGTCCAACTTATATTGAATCAAAAATCACTGGCGATTGGGATAAGTCATTGAATAACCCCAAAACACATAAGAAAATCAAATTAAGTAAAGAAGAGCTTGCCAAACCATCAACAGTGGCTCCGGATGAGACCATCAATGATAGTGAGGATTTATCGCGAAAAAGGCGCCGGTATGCTGAGGCATTGAGAAGTGAATCACTTAATGCGAAACAATACTCATATAAATTATTATAATGATTAAAATAATATATTTATTAAATATCTTTTTATTAAGAAACATTTATTGAAACAGATTTTAATTGTAATTAATTGATTAATTGTAAATAAAATTTTGAATTAAGATTTTACTTCACGTCTTCCTATTCTACTTTCCTGACGTCATTTCTTGTTTATAAGAAGTATATTCTGTTATAGACTTCAATGGGAACTCCATTGGAAGAATGGTTTTTACAGAATATGTGTTGAACCACTTGACTTTCGGTATGTACAATCATTATACCACACTAAGGGATATGTCCTGGATTCGATTCCGATGAGTGGCAAACCCATTTTCGGGAGCCGATTCTAGCCAGACAATTGGGTGGACACAGCTCAAGAAGTTATTTGTGTGTTCCAGACAACATAGCGCAACTTTCCTGTTGGTTATCGGCTGTCACCAAAGTTAATCCATGACCAGTGGACAAGTTCGGGAAAAAATGTTCGATGCCATTTTAAAACTGGAATGATGTAGACTTTGATTTGGCGGTTGTTGATTGTCTACTAGTGGTAACTGCGGAAGAATATTGCATCGGGTGACCGGATTTGATGGGCAATGATAGCTGATCCCCTTCAGAGTTGATCTTAGTTTGTCCGGTTCCTATCGAAATACGGGAAGTGCTCGAGGCCAAGCTGATCCTATCGGTTCAAAAGTATTTTGTTTATTATTAGCTATTTCTAACAATACAATTTCACTATAGAGCTAAATTAGATGAAAAACAGCCAAAAATTAACGTTTCCTGTTATTGCGTAACATCCGGTTGAACTTCCGGTTTGATCACTCATTTCCGGTCTAATGACGTCACTTCCAAATTGGCTATAGCGGATGTGGGCTGTACTTCCGGTCCAAATATACATATATTGCCTTATAAGGCGTACTTCCGCTTAACCTAGCCCAACATCCGGTATATCATAACAAGCCTTACAGGGCAGAGGTCAGATTTGACTTATCAGAAGCTTTATGGGGTTGTGGGCGGAGCTAGAACATAGCGCACATCTACTACTATCGAGGAAATATAAAATGCTAAATAATTGATAATTTGAAATAGGTTAGAGGTTTTATTCTTCAAAAACAGGTCAAATTCTTCTTTAGTCAGAATAATTTCAAAAATCATTATAGTATTTGTCATTTTTTAATAGCCATCTCTAATTAATATACAAAATAATTTTTAAAATTCTTTTCCAACCCTTCTAGCATCTATTTCTAGAATATTGAGAAAATCCCTTTCCCCCTTTCCCTCTTTCTCCAGATTCAGCCAAGGTCAATATTGTTTTATTTTTACCCATCAAGACAATTAATGATATTAAGGAGAATTGATTTATCACTTTAATAAGCGAGTATTCTCTACACCCGAAGTCAATATCATACCGAAGGTGTATTAATTCTTCGATTCTGTCAAGTTTGGGCACTCCTAATAAAATTTTATATTGCAATACTTTTTTATAGCCCAACTCATGCAAATTTTTTTAATATGTTTACTATCAAATAATAGAGGGGTAAAATAGAGTTTGGGGCTATTAAAAGTGGTTTTGGTATGTGTTCTCAAAATGGTTTTAATTTTTTTTTTTGATTTTGTTTCACATAAAGCAAGTAAAGTGTTATTTATAGCTAATCAATGAAAGTCAGTTTTTCTTGAAAAATAATTGCTTTTCCAATCGCTCTTTAATAGACTTTTGTTACTCTCATTACTTCTTGTTATTTTATTACTAGAATTAAAAATTTTATTTTGTTGTTTTTTTTTAGATTAGCATTAACTGGATTTTCAATGTTATCCTTGGTTTGAATTAGAAATTTTTTAAAGTTTTACATTTATTTTTATTTGTATAATATTTTGACGCACAGACAATTATAGAGCAGGGGATCATCAATTTTATGTGGAATGAAAATATACAGCTTATTATATATTTATCAATTTAAACATTAAATAGTTCAATTAGCAAGTTTAATTAAGTTTATATTTGAATAACAGCTAAATATTAAAAGTTATATTCTAAAGCTATAAAATTTTTTTTATGTTTCTTAGAAAATATTATGAATTCTCGTGCTGTTAAATAAACTAATCCAGGCTTTTAAAAAAAAATTATTCACAAATTGAATTTTAACTTTTCAAGTTTTTTTAAAATTAAACTTCAACTTTGCAAATTATTATAAAAATAATTTTATTATTCTTTTAAATAAATAGAATTTTTAAAATTCAATTCCCAGGATTTTTAAGTGCCTTATATTTAGGAAAGCTAAAACATGCGCATAGGATAGATCACAATTCTGATGTACAGCATATACAGTGGAGAATCGTTTTAAACTGAACGGACAAATGCTTGAGTCTCATTGGCTTTGAGTTCTATATTAGACTAATCTTTAATTGCGAAATTTGTGCAACAATATAAATTAAATTAGATATGTTAAGGGTTAGCCAAGATAGAATTGACAATGAAAATATGCCCTTAGATGTAAATAGAATTTCCTTTTAATTTAGCAACATTTCACAAAAAAAATTTAGACTAATACAGGTTTTAAAAGTGGAAAAAGTTCTAAGTCCTTCAATTTAAACACCATTGCCGGCATTGCTTTTAACAATGTAGTTGTACTTCTTGGTCATCCCTAGATAGATTACTGCAGCCTTCTTCCCCTCTCCCCACAAGTTACACAGTCTGGTATCAATGGAGTACATTGGAGATTAGAATTAATGAGCAAAACAAAACTTTTTCTCCTGTCTCAATTTTAATTACAGTTAATATCTATAGTGAGATCAGTGAAGAAAAGTTTGGGCAAAACAAATACACATGACTTGAATTTTGTATTGTATAGAAATTAATTATAGAGTCATACAAACATCTAATACACTGTATGTGCTTTGGAAAAAAGTCCTCAACCTCTTGAAACTGTAATATTTGTGCAGTAAAGTGAAAGTTGTATTTAAAAATATATGTTTATTATATTTGATTTTTTAAAAAATAGTATTGTTTAACAAACTGTGAATCAATGGAAACATTTGGTGATTCAATAAGTTTTACAGAATCTATGATATCGTCGAGTGATGGCAAACGAATCGCTATTGAATTGAATGAAGTGTTTTTTGGATATAATGAACAAATAAATGTGCTTAAAAATATTACGCTCAAAATTAATGAAGGTCTGTATATTTATTCTTATATAGTATGATGTATAGCAAGATATGTATAGCAAACATGTATAGCAAGATAATTTTATAATTATTTTTTATTGTTAAATTATTTTGTTTATGAAATTCTCGAAATACAATAACTTCAACTATAAGACCTACTGGTGCTATTACCCTAGACATCCTCTACACTTTAGTGATAAACACTTAGATAATGAGAATTAGGAACTGATAGCAAACTTTATTCCTATACGCGTATTAACTCTTATATTCCGTTTAGAGAAAGTATTTTCTTTAACTTAACTTTTAAAATTTAAGCACTGAAGCGTTTTTGGATAGTATAGACTTTAGAAAAAAAATTCTCACCTTTATCACCTAGGTCACATGAAATTTCATAAAATCCATATGCGTGGTTAACATTACTTTCTAAGTAGTGTTTATGGAAAGTATTTGAGTCTAACTTACTTTCAAAGTATTGGAAATTCTTAA
>JAQFXN010002588.1:0-12368 GCA_034693365.1 Liacarus xylariae
ATGGGAAGGGAATGGATTGAAAAATAAAGGCGAAGGGAAGGGAATGGATCGAAATGTCAGGACAATTTCGCACTCTAGTTTTAATCCTTTTTTTAGCAAAAATATTTCAAAAGAAAATGTTTAATAAAAATAGTAAACTTTATTCGAAATTTTTAATTATAATAATTGTCGATACAATCGATGACTAGTCGACCGATTTATGTATTGATATATAAATAAGAAAACAAATGATTTTAATTATATATAATATTGTATTTGTATTAATGACTGGAAATACTTTAATCTATTTATAAATCGTTTAATTCATAAATACATAATAAGAACGCATTCGACCTATGCTTCAACAGAATATACACTCAATCAGACAAACCTTAAGTAAACCTGTTTTAGCTTTCGTTAGCGTTTTTCCACTTCAAGTGATCGTCTTTTCGGGCCTCAGGAGTCAATTGATTCCGAAATCCGACCAAAACATTATGTGTTGCCTGAGTGGCACTTATTATTGGCAACACTATAGACGAGGGGATGTGTCGAACCACTCCTCCAATAGCAGCACTCATATCATCGGCACTCATACCAGCGGTGGTCACTTCTCGAACCGCGTCGTGAAGTCCTTCTCTCATCACAGCGTAGGCGACGGCCATTCCTTCTCTCAGATCTCTTGGCTGTGCATTCATTGTGGACATTGATGGTTGTCTATGACCGGGAGTGGGAGGAGTGACCACGTCGTGAGCGAATTGGGCGGCGCTTTGAATCAAAGAAACGAAACGATTCGCCAAATCAAGTGTTGCCATAGCTGTGGACGCAGAGAATGAATGTGCGCCCCGTTGTAGACCACGAACTAGTCGTCGGTCGCGTCGGTACTGATCGATAGGCATCCAAATCAAGTCACGTATTCCTTGAACTGATAGTCAAATTTGTAATATTTTGTAAACAAATTTTTATTTTCAAAAAAAGACTAAAAGACTCACACAATTGAATAAAGCTATGCATTGGTCCGACGCCTCCCAAAAGAGACGGCAATTGATTCCTCTTTATGTCTTTTGTCCATTCATTTATGGCATAAGCCAACACTTTATCGATTCCAAGCAATCCGTGTTTGTTATGCAAACGTTTTAATCGAAGTTCACTTTGATTTAGTTGAGCCAAACCTAAAAAGAGTCCCTGAAGTGCGCCCTAAAGTACGCAATAGTTGTGGCAATTAATACAATAATAATATTCTCAAAAATATATAATCAGAGATAAGTTATTATTTATAACCAAAGATTAACTGCAATGTAGTGCAAAGCCCCGGTCTTTTTCGTAAAAATTAAAACTATTCCTCTTATGGGTTCGAGTCTAATGAAAGGGTTATTTCTAAATCAATTATAAAATTAAATTAATTACTCGATCGAAATCTACGTGTTTTCCGTGATAGTCGAGTCTTATTGGAACGTCCGGTGCGAATGTGAATAATCTGAAGAACACTTTATTCGAATTATCAGAATTCCTGACTGTATTTGAAGAACCAATAGTTGTAGTCGTCTGTTGTGTTACTTCAGATGCATTACTGGACGAGTCATCAAAAGAAGGCATCACTTCGTCATAATTCGGGAGATTATTAACGATTGGATTGTTTGCCATTGAATTCAAAGTGGTTTCCGTTTCCTCTGAAGCAAACGTTGCGATGACTGTCGAGAAGAAGTCACCCAAAAAGAGGAGTGTGTCCTGATCTATGTTAACCCGCAATGGCTTCACTGATATCTTCAGTTCGCTCTCCTCTTTGTTGTCTGCATTCCTGAATGCCGTGGCCTTAACAGAGATCATATTCGTGTGCTTTCTTCGGGGCATACTTTCAGAACAGTATTCGTAAAGCATTTTCTTGATTCTGGAAGCGATTACTCTATCGATTATCTCAAAGTCCTGAACAATAAACAGGAATCGCCACGAAATGGGATAATCGGAATCGAAATTCTCGAATAAAGTCTTCACTTTATTGAGATATACGAGAACACAGGTATCGGTTTGTCGTTTGAGTCCACCCATGCATTTGAATGAATTGGAGGCACCAATGCTTTGGCCAGAATTAGAGCCTCGGAGTTGATTGGGTGCCGAAACGAGATCTATATTCTCCCAAATATGTACCGAACCGTCAGAGAATCGAACTCTGGGTTCATTCGAAAGATAGCTTTTATTCGATTTATAGCTTTTATAACTTTTTGAGTCTTCGCTCTTCTTTTCGACCGGACTTTCATTGGGAAAGTCGTCGTCAAAGTCTTTGCCGTCAAATAAATGCAAAATTAAAGTCATTTCTTCTAAAAAGTATCGGCAAATAGTTGAGGGACTTATGTCTGGAATCAATCGCTGCCGACATATATTGAAGTGATTGTCGATTAGAGGAATGGGTTCATCACTCAAAACACGAATTCTCGGCTCAGAAGTGGCTTTAATACCAGAGCCAACGTCGTCATCGCCCAAGACATAGAACCCGCTCTCTTCCATTAGAGGGCTTTCACAGCTGCAGAACTTTGGCGGCTCTTCATCGCTGTCCTCATTCATAACGATCTCCTCATCGGTCTCTCCCATCGCGTCTTCCATAAGCTTTCCGTCAAAAGTCTTCTCAAACGGAATATTCTCTGAATTATTGCTTTCGATATCGATATTGTTTGAAGAAGTGGTTGTCAGAGATGTAATCAATTGACACAAAGCGGCCAAAGAGTCCGCACAAACTCTTATATCGATTGCATTATTAGATAACTTAAACTCTAATTTACTGTCTTTCGATAGCTTCAGATTCAGGTCTATAATCCCCGTCTGAACGACACAAATATAGTTCTTCAGGGCTTCGAAAGCAGTTTTGTTGCGCTTAAAGCAGAACAGAGTCTCTTCGGCGAAGATTCGCAGAAGTGTTTGATTCGTATTCTCGACAACCATTGAAGTCAAGTAAATGTCTTCGAAAGTGATGAGCGCTGGTCTTGTGCTCACGTCTTCTAAAGTAATAGCGCTGTCCAACAAATTAATGTGCAATTCTGTGATCACTTTTGGAGGAACATAACCGACGACTGTCTCGTCGGTCACATTAATGAAGTTCCAGAACTGTTCGAAGACATCGATCTTTATTTCATACATTGCGGCGCAACTCAACTGAAGCGCGAGTTTAATCTTCTTTAATGAATCGCTTTCTCTATTTATATCGAGCGCTAAATTGAAGGCACAGTTGGGTTCGCTATAAATATTGCCACTAATTATTACAGAACCGTCTGATTTAAGCGATAGATTCTCACAGCACATACACAAAGTATTGGTGCTATCGCTTTGATCGCCGATTACAACACCGATCATAACATTTTGTCCAAAGATTTCTTGAGTTCTCTCTTCTTTAGATTCCATTTCAAACGTCACGTCATTTAAATTGAAGACAAAAGTCATTTCATTGATTCGATTGGTTTGTGTCGAACCCATAAATGAATGAAATGAAGAGTTTGTCGAACCCGAGTCGGTCATAGTCGCGGTCTTACAGCTAAAGAAAGTTGGGTTTTGTGCTATTGTCTGCTCTTTCATGTCATTCAAATCGTTTAAATCTTCTGCAAAAGGAGTCCAAAGAATCAAATCATTTCCGATTCGATTGTATAAGAGTTCGAACTGTTCTTTGTTTTGGAAGTGAATGTCAATCGTTGGCACAAATAATTCCAAATAGAATTGTGTGGAAGCGGTGGCCGTTTCTATGAATTTCCTCATATGACCCCTATCTCCGGGAGTCAACACCTGTTCGTTTTCGTTGGCATCCCTTCCGATAACTTTTCGCTTTACCTGAAAAGGTTGGGTTACCTGTTGGGGCACTGTTTGGCCGATATATATCGAGTCCTCCATCTCATTGTCCAACAAATTGTTCACTTCTGCCTCCGTTAATGTCGTACTCAGGTTTGTCGAACTGACACCCATTCTATACTTCAGACAAATCACCTGAGAGTCAACTGAATGTCCATTAATTATATTCATGTATTCGTTAAACGCTTTGAAGTCAACGCCAAAACTTTTACACTTAATTTCGCCCCCATTTAGGTTCAAATGTATTGTAGGCTTTGATAGCTTTAATAAAAGGGTTTCATCCCTGAGCTGTGAAGGACTTCGCTCTTCATATGGCCTCAAATCGGGGATTGGAATCAAAAGTTCGAGTTTTATATCTTCACAATTGATGTCTAAATTAAAGTCAGAATTGGTTTGACTATTGTTTTTTGAACCGAAATTAAAGTAATTTTTATATCTTTCTAAAAATGTCGGATCGAGTCTTAGATTAACGGAATCTATATTTAAAGACATCGAATTATCTTTTGATTTAAAGCGCATAAACGGAGAGACAATAAGTTTATTATTATTTTGATTCCACAAAATCGGTTGCATTTTGTTGTCTAAAACTTCATTAATCATGAGATCCCCTAAAGAAAAGCTAAACGAATCAGAATTGATGTCAATTAACAAATGCAATGAAAGGAACCGCAAGTGATTGAATCCGTCCAACAGTTTGTCTAAATATGTATTAATTCTGGGAAAAGAATTTTGAGTTTCAATTATTGGCATTCCTTCGAATCGAGGCATAGAATCCCCGGATATGAGACAAATCATTAAACCGGGAATTCTTAAGTGACAACAAAACTGAGATCTTTTCGCGTTCTTATCCCTCGAATTCTTTGATGCCTTGGCCTCAAGTGTTTTCTTTAGCGGCAAAAACTTTGGTTCGTCGTCGACATCGATTAGACCACAAGTCGTCCATTTGTTTGAGTCCATTGTCACCGATGAGGACGATATCACAGTATTAGCCGCCGATTTGGCACAACCGGACTCTATTTGCAACTGCTGTTCAACTCTTAGATAGTCTTCAGAACTCATGAGCTTTTCTCCGGCCATTGCAGTCATCTCTAACGGCATTTGTTCCCCGCATTCAAACAATTCAATCAAAGTCTCCAAATGTTTGGAATTAATGATTGCAAACACTTGAGAGCCGAAGAATATCTGTAAATCAGTTTTGTTTTCATCGATTTTCAATTTAACCGAATTTTTTCCGTTGAATTTGGAAACCAATACTGAGTTTATTAGAATTTCAATTCCCTCTAAACTTATTATTTTAGTTATTGTTTCGGAAACAATATTAATATTTTCATCGTTTTGGTCGTCTTCTCCGATGTGTTCCTCTTCTTCACACTTAATATATTTTATTCGGATTTCGATTTCCTGTCCGTCGCCTGACTTTCGGGGAAACACAAACTTAAAGGAGGTATTAGTGGCCGAGACTTTGAAACGTCTTAACACAGAATCAATAAGTTGTGCAAACATTTCCAATCCGTCAAACTTCTCCTGTTCTTCATTAACGATCTCTTCCGCGATTTGCATCGAAGAAGTCATTAAAGACTTCGATATAAGAGTCGATTCTCGGAAGTCATTAGACTTTTTGTTCAATAATTTGCATAAATTTAGTGAAATTCCATCGAAATGTATATAAGAAGAGTCGGTTAGGAGTGAAGCCCAAGGGATCTGAACAGAGAGTTCATCAATAGAGCCATCGATGAACTTGAATGAAGACAAATGATTGAACTCATCGTTGATTGTGTCCACGTCTAGGAGTATGCCTCGAATCGCGCCCTTCCCCTCATACAAGTCCAGACTGAGCTGATCCAGCGTGAGTTTCTCCAGTAGGAAATTGCCCAGGTACCTCTGCAGGAGGTAACGCAACGCCCGCTTCTTTATCGACTCCGAGAGCCATAGAGTGTCGAAAATGGCCATCACTTCAAGCGATTTATTTATTTATTTATTGAACTCTCGTTTCGTTTATTTATTTGTTTTTGAAATTAAATTATTATTTAATGCGAAATAACGTAAAGACAAAGGATTTCAAAGACATTGTGTGTAAACAACAAAAACAGAAGTCATCTGATCTGAGATGACGTCACGGCCTCTAAGGCTCAGGTGTTTATTGCGATTCACTTCTTCTGTATTGATGTCACCATAACTGAGAGCATCTGTGCGTTTGTTTGCATCACTGTATCAGTGCTTTGGCAAACATTATATTTAAATAACTTATAATCGATTGAAATATCGGTTTTAAAGTTATTAATGAATTGAATAAACTTTTATTTGCGATTAAAATAAACAAATTATTCAATAATTAAAGGGTTTTTATAACAATTAAACGTATTTATTGTCAAACCCTATGATTCATGTTTTGACAATATCTGGCCTTTAATACAGTGTTCACACAATACGTTGACTCGGGTTTAGTCCAATGCAATGAACTCCAGTGTCAAAGAGGAGTGAATGAATGCAACCCTTTGTATGATTTGCACATAATTTATGGCTATATTTAACACACATTTCATTTGATTTGAAGGTTTGATAAATAATTTAATTTTAAACATAATATGACTTAAAATAAATAAATCGTTGAATTGTTTCCAAACAAACAAATAAACTATCGATTAATGCAGTCATGTCTTCACTGGAGCGCCAATTACTGAACCGCCGAATGCCTCCAATGCCTCCAATGCGAGGTTCGGCACAACAGAAAAGCGGTGCAAACCTACTGCGAAGTCGGAGTCGTAATGATTACAGTCCTCTAAATTGGGACAAATATTTTGATTCGAGACGTGATATCGAAATAAATGGCAATTGTTTTCGCATTTATTTGAATGGATTCGATGACAACCAATCGGATGACTCAAACCTACCACTCCTTGTGCTCCTTCACGGCGGAGGCTATAGTGGTCTCACATTTGGACCTTTCGTTCAAGAGATTCAAGAGTTATGTGAGTGTCGTCTCATTGCTATTGACTTCAGAGGTCACGGAAGCACATATACGACGAACGACGAAGACCTGAGTGTCGGCACACTTACTAACGATATATTCGATATAATCACCCAATTGTTTCCGATCGACAATATTCCGCCTCTAATACTGATGGGACACAGTATGGGCGGTGCCATTGCTGTCCACTGCGCGTCAACACTGCATGAAATGATGCCCCGAATTGTGGGTTTAGTAGTGATAGATGTGGTCGAAGGGACGGCTTTGGATGCGCTCCACTCTATGCAGTCATTCCTGCGGAGCCGTCCCTCCCGTTTCCCGACTCTTAATAATGCCATCGAATGGTGTGTCCGAAGCGGCCAAACACGTAATGTCGAAGCGGCACGTCTTTCAATGCCGGGTCAGTTGAAGAACATTAAGACTAACCGTTCGGCGACTGTAGAACTCGAACAACAAATCGATTGTTTGCCACAAAACGAAAGCCAAGAGTCGGTGAATAAAAATATAATGAGTTTTAATAGTATTAATGAAGTGGAGAGGGAGGACAGCGAAGACAATATCGACGAAGAGTTGAATAATTCGAGCGATAAATCGGTACAAAATTTCATTACTCCAGAAGTGATGAGTGGCTATACCTGGAGGACAGACCTGTCGAAGTCAGAGCCCTATTGGCACCAGTGGTTTGAGGACATGTCCAATATGTTTCTCAACTGCCGATCGGACGCTAAACTACTTCTTCTCGCAGGCGTTGATAGACTCGACCGCTCCTTAACTGTGGGTCAAATGCAGGGCAGGTTTCAGATGCAAGTCCTGCCCAAATGTGGTCACACCGTTCACGAAGACGCACCCTTGGCTGTGGCACAAGTGATTGCGTCATTTTTAATTAGAAATCGGTTCTCAAAGCCTAAAAGAGAATTCGAACGACCCTTTCCTTCGTGTTGAGCACCCAATCAATTGAACTTCAATTTATTATTGAACTCGTCTTTGCTTTAAAATACAAAAAATTGATTTGTGCTTAAAATAAATAACATAATTATGGTCTTTATGTGAATTTAAATTATTGGTATTTTATTGAATGGTTTTAAAGTACCCTAATTTTCCGTCTATAAGCCGCGGCTTATATGAAGAAAAAATGAAAAAACGTTCGGCTTATATCAGAATGAGTTTAATAAAATAATTACAATTTCGAAATTTATGCAATTATTAAAAACCAGCAAATTCTTCATCTGACTCTAAATTAAAAAGTTGTAACAAATGGCTAAAATTAGAGGGTCGGGTTCAAATTAAACAATACAAGAAATTGCAGCCTTAGTAGCCTCAGCCCCTAAATATTTGTGTTGAATTCAATTATGTTGAAATGTTTATAATTTAACTGAATTAAACGAAGACTGACATTAGTTATGTCTAATAGTCCTAGTGTTTGTGTCATATATAAAACCATCCATCAGATCAATTAAAAACTTTATTCAAATCTAACAATTTGGTGGTGATATGTATTTCATAATTAAGTCACTATTAGTCTACAAAATATTTTAATTTAGTTATAAATGTATTGATATAATTGAATGTAAACACATACAGTGCCGAATCATTTTAAAATGGACTATATTCTGTAAATTGTATTTGTAGGGAAAAATTTATGCTTCTGTTCTAATAAGGCTTGAATATCCTGTAATATCTGCCATATCAAGCAAAAACTACGCCTAGTATTAGTTGTAAATTATTCGTCTTTTACATGAATCCGGCTTATCTATGGTAACATTTTTATTTTAGAAAATGTTATAATTTAATGTCCCGGCTTATACATGGGACGGCTTATAGACAGAAAATTAGGGTAATTAAATCCTTATTTGAATGAATGAAATACAGTATATATTTATAATTAATTGTATTAAATAAATGACTACTAATTAAATTTTTGTATTCAAGTCTATCAAAACTGATTTCTTAAAAATGTCAATTATCAGAGCATGAAAAGTCACCTGTAAAACTATTTTATCGGTATATAACATAATATTAACCTAGGAGTTAGGATATTGATCAATCATGACTTGATGACCATTTTAGCGAAGTTTTATTAGCTATAAATAACTATATCCTGGGTTACCGACTATTTTATTTATTTGCTAATTAATATGCCTTTAATTAAAAAGAATTGGAATAATTCTAATTTATTAGAGACAGATATGTTATATAACCGTTAAAATTAATTTTAACTTCGCTTTCGAAGAAAACGTCTATAGATTCGTTTGCACCCACCCCACCGCCGCCTGCGTTAATTTGTGTTTCAGCCACAACTAGAAAAATAGACAATAGGTAATATTTCTACATGTATTGGACTTATGATATCTTTGACAAGAGATGTGCTAAACTGCAAAAATGTCTATACAGTGGACACTATCAGGGATGCGCACAGGAAAAAATTTCAGGGGGATATTGGATTTTTGCGAAGCTATGGGGGGTATTCCGGGCTGTGACGTCACAAATTTGTCCAAATTTTGCACAGGGGAGTCCAGGGTAGGGTATTGTGCAATCGTCAAATTCTTGCGGAATTTAAAAATGATGTAATTTAACAGAATTTCGAATAATTTCGAATTCCTATTTCACAGAATATTCCGATAACGACGCCTTTGGCGCTGTTTTCTCAAAATTGCTATGGAGAGAGGGTAGCCCGCGGGCGACATAGGGGGTATCGGCCAAAATTACAGGGGGCATGACATCTAATTAATTCCAAAAAAGTAACATTTCAAGTTTTTAGACTTTAACTTCAATTTCGGTGATTTTAATTACCGCTTATTTGAATGGTAGTCATGATAAACTAAGCACAGGGCAATCCATATGAATTTTCAAAATAAGTTCATTGACTTTTATAGTCTAAATTGAAAATACACTCAAAAGAGCTTATTATTGATTAACGAATCAATCTATACGTATATAATAGATGTCACATATAATATGTGAATGGATTTCGTAATACAAACCTCAATATTACGTATAGATTTCGTAAAGCATTGGTATTTCATATTTTGATGCAATCATTTTTATTTTCTACACTTGAATGCAATAAGTGTTACGTTATATAAGTGAAAGGTTTTGAGTTTAAATTTGACTGAATTTAACAACAGTTTTGAATTGAATTATAACTGAAATATAATTAGTGTTTGAATGCATGCGAAGAGAGTATGGAATCGATGGCCAAATCCAAAGAATATGATGTCATAAGCGTTCCCAAGAATTACTTCAGGCGATCCATGTTTTTGAATGGATTTGAAGAGAGACGAGATTTGGAGCAATACTTCTGGACTGAGAATACAATAGAAATGATTCGCAAAGCCTTGCGCTATACGTTTGGTCCGGAGTCCAGTTGCTGTCTCTGCACCCCCTCTTTGGCCCATAACTGGTGGGCCTATGAGTCAGCGGAGGTCAGTCTTCTTGATATCGATACTCGTTTCGAATATTTGCCGAAATTTCGTTATTTCGATCTCAGATACCCGGAGTCAAGCGATTTAGGGCCGGAACAGCACTCCTGGAGAGTAATAGTGTTCGATCCGCCCTTTTTCTACATTCCTATCAATCAATTATACGATTCTGTAGTCTATGTCTGCAATAATAGAATCGAAAGAACAAAACTAATGATCGGTTTTCTCAAAAGAGAGGAGAAAACACTTCTTTCTGTGTTCTCTGCCTTCAAACTCAAGCGAACAAACTTTCCGTTAGAATATTCACACATTAAGCCCAACAAATGGACTAATTATGCCCTCTATTCCAATGTGGACTTACCCGCCATTAAAAGAATCAAAAACTAATCCAAACAATACTCTTCTAAGCATTTTTGGCCAAAACCAGAGCCAAAAGTTAAAGTGTCTTCAATGAAATGGAGTTCAATGAAGTGAAGAGATTTATTGGAAATATTTGGTTCCAATTGTTCAGAATATTTATAAGTCAGAGCCAAACATCGAGGAGTAAGTTCTCAATTAGGAAGAACTGGAATTTTATGCAATATGTTGTCTAAACTGTTTTAATGTACTGCTGTCGACACTGACAATAACTTTTATATAGAATCAAAAAAATTTTATTCAGAAATTCACACAAAATTATTTAAAAAGTAAAACTAAAATTCAATAAAATTTCAAACATATAAAAACTTTCATATCTATTCTATAATTTTATAGTCACTCAGTTGTATAGTTGTGTCACAAATACAAAATCATTTAATTATATAATTGCTATGAAATAAATAATTGTTTGTTTGAGAAATATTTATAAAATCTTTTTTTAGAATATAATAATATATTATATTAAGCATAGATAAGATTTATACAGTATTTGTAAAATCAATCTAAAAGTTTGTATAGAATAACAATACATTTCGAAATAATATACTTTTTATCAAATCAAATGAGATTCAAAAAGACTTTTATACAAATTGTGAACAATTTATTCAAACGTCATTCAGATTGAGTGCTGAAAATGTTTGTTAAACATTGTAAAACATTTCTATTCAGACCTTATATGATTTAAAAAGATGAAATCATAGATAATGCTTATCATATTCAAAGTTTGTTATAGTCTATCAACTTTTAAGACATGACAATAATATCACTTATCCTGTGATTGAAACTTCACTTCAATATACAATTGTAAAGATGTTTAACTGTACAGATATTTAAGAAGTTTTATGAAATTTAATAATTTTATTTCATTTTTTTTTGTTTTGAGATTAAAATTGTTTATTCAAATCAGAGCATACGATTTGTGATGAGAATCTGGACTTGATCACAATGCAGGTTAAGGGGTGTCGATCAAAAGTGGCAATTTTGATTTTACTAATCGATAAAGTGTCCGATTATAATTTACTATGCAAAATTTAGGGTGCCCAACCAAATATCGTAATTTTATCCTTAAAAAATATTAAGGGTTGGTTGGGCACCCTTAAATCCCCAAAACCTGCGTTGTCAGACGAATTCCTCCATACTAACTCCATAGATTCTTCTAAATACAATTTGGATTACTTTATCTGACTCCGGTTCAGATTTTTATCAAAAATGGTATGTGGTCTATATGCTCTGATTCAAATGATTAATAATTATTAATTAATATAAACTCAAACGATATAATTAGATAAATATTTTTACTAATGTTCAACAAATGATAGGTTTATATTAGAAAAGATATGAATCAAATTTTTCTAAATTAGGAATCCTAATTCTTTCCGACTAAACTATCATAACTGAAAAATCAGTCATACACTCATTATTCTCTAAATTGAACGTCTTCTGAAATTCTCTATCATTCCCGTCCGCTTAAAGAATAACAACTGTAACATCATTTGATAAATTTTATTTTAACTCTAATTAATTTAAACTGTTTCTAATATTGGTAATGCAGAGAAAATCACAGGATAAGCAATATTCTGGAAACTTAGACATGATTCGTGTGTCATATGAATATTGTACTGTATATACTGTATAATATAATAGTTTAAATATTATATAATAATTAGAGCTAGGAAATCTCGGGAATTCCCGATATTTATTTGTAAGTGTGAATGTCGGGAATATTATTATATTGATTATATGAGATGTAATAAACTTCA
>JAQFXN010002589.1:0-12367 GCA_034693365.1 Liacarus xylariae
TTTTTATAGATATTGAATAATAGTATCTAGTTTGTATACTATTTCGAAATTGATAGAACTATCATTGGGAGAAACATAAAAAGTTTATATTTCACAATTGTAAAAATAAATCTTAGTGATACCGATTATTAGAATTGAAAAAATAGATCAATCTAGATTTTAGAAATTTTTTTATTATCTAAAGTATTAAAGCACTAAAATGATTATTAATTTTCTAAAATGATTTTTATAAAAAAAGATTGTTTTTACAGTTTATAAATAAATAGTATAAATTTTAAAAATCCTGTCAATTTTTATAAAATTTAAAACATCTACATAATAATTTAATCAAAATGTTTACACAGTGTTTTGTAGGATGATTAATTTTATCATCACAAGATAAATTAAGAATTGACATTAGAGTTGAATGATAAATAAATTTCGAAACCGGAAATTTCCTTTATTTATCCTTGAATTTTAGGCGCTAAATAAAGATTTCTATCAATACTCCTTTATGAACAATAACCTCCTTTTATAATTTCTGGCAAAACTAATAATAATTTTGTATAATTCTAAATTGTATTAATACGATAATAAATTTTTATCAACAGGTCGGACAGGAAGCTACCAAGATGTCCTAAAATATCAGCTTCAATATTTTTTTTTATTATATTTCGCTTGAATTAATATTTTGTGCTCTATTATTGAAAATAATTTTATATTTTTAAAAAAGAGATAATTAAACATTGCATTTAAACAAGATTATTTACTAACAAAAAATGTCTATTTCACTCAATTTGAATTAGAATTTTAAAAACTGTAAGCATGATAACTAATAAATAAAAATATTATGTAAACATAAAACTTGACTTTTTTTTTCTTTTGAGAAATTATTTTATCGATTTATATTAAAGTTAAAATTTATTCATATTTTTACAAATGATAATCATGGCTAATTTAAATATTTATAGTATTAAGCATATAAGGAAATTGGTTATAAATTAATCTTTATTAAATTGAATAAACACTTAAATTATCAAGGATGTCTACTATCGGAGTTAAAGGAAGTGATATTTTGAAACAATTCTTTCAAAATTCGGAGAGGGGAAATAATTCAAATTATGAAGAATACAAAGGGAGTATAAAGTAAAAGTATAATTTTTGCATCTGAAAAGTTCAAGGGTTATTTTGCAAAATTTGAAAATCAAGGGGGTATTTAAATTATAATATTTCTTGGCTACAATTGAATGGCATTTTTTCGAAAAGCGCACAAACGCTTACTGAACTGACGTACCTTTACATATGTTATGCATAAAAGTTACTAACATATAGCATTGCTGGCATTTAAGCCTTTTACATTGACTTATACATGATATTTGATTTAAGTTGAGACGTTCACAAATATCATGATTAATAATAGGGTTAAGTTGTGCAATAAATATTACAAATATAATTTATGTTTGTTTTATTTTTTTATTAATCATAATATTTGTGAATCTCTGACGTTAAGTCAAATACCATGTATATGTCAATGTAAAAGGCTGAAATGCCAGCATTGACATATAGTATAGAGTGCGCGATATTTCATTTGAGTTTATGCTTTTTTAATTATAACTGTTCATACAATTACACAAATTTCAATAGAGAGATCTGAAGGATTTCTATAGTAACGGGAGAAGCAATGGGCAGACCTGAGGTCATAACTCAAATGAAATATCGCGCACTCTATATGTTATTAACTTTTATACATAACATATGTAAAGGTACGTCAGTTCAGTAAGCGTTTGTGCCCTTTTCGAAAAATGCCATTCAATTATTTTACTAATAAGTAGGCCTTCAATTTGGGTGCAATTTTGGATACAATTCGTGTTTTATAACAGAGAAAATAATATTTTAGTTAAATTCAAATAAATACGTTAAGAAAAATTATCAATGTTCCGGGCAATAATTAGCTATCCAATTATCATCTAATGGTCAAAATATCTTAAGATTACCATTAACTGATCCAATAATCATCTAATAGTCAAATTATCCTAAGGAGATCATTAAATAGATCATATTTAAATATGTATTAATGCCCATGCGTGTGCACCATTAGATGATAATTGGATAAAAAAAATTCGCCAAAATCCGCCATTTTACCCTCCCTTAGATCCCATAGCGTTGTGGATCTTCCACATCCCTGCCTAAATTGCACCACCTACTAATAAGTTATTACTACTTCTTATAACTCATTATAATTTATAAGTTATTAGTGTTGCCCAACGAACTCAGTCAGGGGTATAGGGTACCGATAAGAGCCTTAAAATCACAGGGGGTATAGGGGGAGTATTTTTCAATCTTCAAATTCTTGTAAAATTTGATTAAACATGACGTAATTTAACAGAATTTCACACAATTCAGCCAATGATGACTTCTGTAACAAAATTTGGCCAAATTCGCAAGAATATGACAAAATTGTGTTAATTTTCTAAGTTCACAGAATATTCTCCAAAAACGGCGCCTTCGACGTCGTTTTCTTAAAATTTCAAGGGAGGGGATGTATTTTGGCTATTGGGCTTCCCTACTACTTATATATATGCTACTGTATAAGTTTTATACTATAAGAAAAAGAACTAGGGGTGGACAATAGGGGGGTATAGCCAAAATACCCTCTTGTCTTTGAAAAATGATCAAAATACCACTTACCCCTGTGATGAAGAAAAAATTATGATCCCCCTAAAAATTTTGTGAAAACGGCGTCAAAGGCGACGTTTTTTTGAGAATATTCTGTAAATTTTTAGAAAAATAACAGAATTTTGCCTAAATTTTGTCAAATTTTATTAAATTCTTACAGAAGTGGTCGAAATTCTGTTAAATTACGTCATATTCTGTTGAATTCTTGCAGGATTGGTCGAAATCCTGTTATATTGCGTCATTTTTAATTAAATTCTGCACGAACTTGATGATTCAAAATACACCCTCTATACGCTCCCTGTGAAATTTTGATTCTTATCATTAACCTATACCTTCCCCCTGATTTTGAGTTCATTGTCCACCCCTGCGAAAACTAACTTACAGTATATACATAGCTCTGTACAAGAAGTTCTTGTCAAGAACAGTTCTTACAGTCTGTCTGAATATTTACAGTCTTTTTCTTTTATATTTCCTACGAGGGGAACCTTTTTTCCTATTGTTTTAAAACTATTTCAGAGATGGACTTTTCTATTCCCTGTCGATGTGTAGAGCACTCTACATT
The DNA here is from genome assembly GCA_034693365.1 of Liacarus xylariae. Lineage (NCBI taxonomy): Eukaryota > Metazoa > Arthropoda > Arachnida > Sarcoptiformes > Liacaridae > Liacarus > Liacarus xylariae. The sequence goes on from JAQFXN010002589.1 coordinate 3,218, forward strand.
TTTGATACATTATGTTTAGTACACAAAGCAAATATTTTAGCAATAATTGTTTATTAAAATAGTGTGAATTCAATTGATTTTAATTCTAATTGAAAATTATAAGATTAAAAGCATTTTATTTGAATAAAAAGTTGTTTTATTTACAAATCTTTTATGAGTTGAAAATAAATCAAACAACTGACCGAAGAGTGCTCTACACATCGACAGGAAATAGAAAAGTTTATCTCTGAAATAGTTTTGAAACGATAGGAAAAAGGGTTGCCCTCATAGGAAATATAAAAGAAAAAGACTGTAAGAGTCAAAATTTCGATTTGTTTAATAGTCAATGGATTCCATTTCCCACAGGAATTTGACACAAATAGGTATACAAGCGTTGAAACCCACGCCAATCAATGCGAGAGCGATTGCAACAACTCTATCGCTGAAACCTTTTCGTAAACCCATGTGTTTAACCCTTTACTCTTATAAAGCAAATGTCCACCCCCACCCCCACCCCCACCCACCATAATTAAGACGGTATGACCAGAACTGATCAAAACTCATTTGATGTGTTTATGAGTTTTGGAAAAAATGTATGTATTGTATCAATGGATGCTAGGATTGGATCGACAAAAGGATTATAAATTAAATTATCGATTGTTTGCGCCCACAATAACATAGTGTCAAGAATTACTAATCACTGGTGTCCTATAAGGTTGTGTATACAACTGATGCAATCACAGATCTTGTTTTTAATGAAAATGGACTGTTTACTAATTTCAACTCGATTAGAAAAAAATATGATATGAGAGTTTCTAATAGAGTTGAAAATATTAAACAGTCCATTTTCAATAAAAACAAGATGTGTGATTGCATCAGTTGTATACACAACCTTATGGGACACCAGTGAGAATTAGAATACAAAAGTCTAATTCTAATGGAAACAATTGATAAGTGAAAAGTTGTAGAGTATTTATAACTTTGTGGCGAATACTGGTATTAAATACAATAGCAATGAATAACATAATTAATTTAAATTTTATTTAAATTATAATTTATAGAATATTCTGTAACAATACAATACAATTAGTGATAAATATAATAATTGTTTGGATATAAGAATTTTAGTAAATTAAAGCCTGGCTTTCAATAGTTAAGTTAATACAAACGTACATAAAGTGATCGAAAATTGAAAATTTGTGAATTAAATCGACAATAAATTGCTATTTATTGCTCACTGATTGGGCCATAAATTAATTCAATTTAAATTAAACATTTGACAACAAAAATAATCAAAAATAAGTCACAAATGCTTTGCAATCTTTGAAAACATTTTTTTAGTGAAAATACAGTTTTGATATGTTTTCTAAATATATTTTATCTGATAATACAATGCAATGCAATATAATATTTATATTTAGTCTTACTTTGAATTACTATTCGCTCTAAAAGATTGTTTTTTTTGTCAAAGAATTCAAAATATATTAATAAAATGTTTGCATTGACTCATAAAAATAGCTAAGAATTATTCCTTAAATCAGTTCTCTTTAAAATGTATATCAAATTCAAAAAAAATGGAAAATTCTTTATAAGTGATAACAAAAATGTGGAAATAAATGGATTTTCCTTAAAAAGTTTGTTTTAGAGAACAAATTCATTAGAATTTAAATCAAATTCTTTTATGAATACAATGTTTGGAATACTTATGATTTGGGGTTTAGTTAGCGTTGTGTTCAGTGTTGACATCAACTAAGCTTCTGGTCCTCATTGAACGCGCCTTTAAGTGAAAACAAAAGTATAAAAAATAAATTAATATAATATAAAATTAATAGTTTAATCGACCCATACCTCCCCGAGCACTTGTAAAGGCGTTTTTCCGGTCGCTTTGGCTACTCTGTGTTCAATCAAATAGAAAATGTATTCGTCGTAAAGAAGACGTATTAAATGAAATGAACCAAAAGAAGACGCGGACCTAAGGGTTAGGTCTCTCATCACAAGAGAACTGAAAACAAATTTACGTTAATTGCAATGAAAGGTAAACAATAAAACCGTTAATCCATTAATACCTATAGAATCCCCACTTGAAAAAGAATTGTGTGGCAGACCTGACGTCGTCGTCATTGAGACAGAGCTCAAGGATCTGTTCACACCAGACGCCCCATTTGTCAAAGGGGTTACTCTCTTGTAATAAAAGCTTAAAATAAAAAAACATTTTAAATATTTTTCAGTGAATTTGAACTAAACATTGGATTCAATACTTTAAAGCTCTGTTCAATCTGTTCGACAATCTCGTCGTCGCACTGGCAAACCCAAGACGCCTGTTCCTAATCGTTAAATAGTCAATACATGTATTAATAAATTATTAATAGCGTTAATATTTATGATTTTCATATAATATTCATATCTTTCATCCAATACCTGAACGTTTTTGAAATCGACTCGATTTAAGTCATTAATCATTTGTTGAATTTGTTGTTGATTTTGAAGGACAGCTCTGGCGGCCGAAGACAAATGATTAAGTGAAGTATATCTTCTAAGTGTATGACTGAAAGCTCCAATCGCTGCCACTTTTAAAACAATGAATTCCTCTGAAAATAATGAATGAAAACATAAATATGGAAATCACTGCTAATTAGTGGTCAAATCAAGTCTACCGTCATATCCAAGCAATGCATTAGTCATCCATTGGTTTATATTTTTAGCAAAATTCCTGATTTGTTGCGTTAGGTTTTGTGGAATCGGTCTCAAGAGGTTTGGCAATAGAAGCGATGAAATGATTGCGTTATACATAGTATAGTCGGTTTGGATAATCCAATCGGCGATCGCAGGAATGGAGTTCTCGTTGGAGTCGTCGCCAGAAGAGGTCAACTGTTGGAGTTGTGTTATTGTCATAACCTCTGTATTTGCATAAATCAAATCAATTCAATGCCTCAAATAAAATGACTTAACAAACAGACCCTCTTTATTGTCGCAGTTGTCAGGCCTTTGCCAGAACTGCTGCCAAATCAGTTCAACTGAACTGAACTGAAGACTTCCCAAAGCCGTCACAATTTCGTCGTAATGGGAACGGTATAGAGAAGTGAACTTTGAGAACAATTTTTGTGTTTCGTTTACATTCAAACTGTCCGGAACTTCGGGCCAAACGGTCGGTAATATTAGAGACGAATCACCTTTTCATACAATATATATAAATATATTTTTCTACAATTATTTAAACAATAAATACCCAAATAAGAGACCAAAACTTCAGGTGCGGCTGAAGTGACTGCTGTTTGATGACTGTCTGTTGTATTGGCCACTGGCTTAGAACCTAAAATTAAGGTTTGTGTCAATTTTTATGCAAAACAAATATATTTTCTTCAATCAAATGACTCACTCGAAGCGAATGCATTACTGGTTTTGGCCCTCTTTGTTGGCGGTGTCGTGGAATCTGAAGAACTAATTATTCCAGAAGTGGTTCCAATATCATTGAGACGAGCGAGTGGTGAACCCGGTTTGACACGAATGCCGTAATAATGATATTTTGAATTTCCTGTTCAATCGATTTTAGATACATTTAAACAAAAGTATTACTTCAAAAGGACATCACCTCTTGTGCCAAGTCGTCTCGTTCTGAGCCCAATAAACACGGATCGAATCAATTTTCCAAAAGAGGCTGCATTTACGGGCTCTATGTTGTGCTGTTGACAGTGTTGTTGGTAATGGGCATAGAGTGTAGAGCGCGGCAACGATACGCCTGAGTTATAAGTTATAATTAATTTTTAAAGGATTTTTTGACAAATTTGATTCACTCACACATACCTTCTGCCGTCTCATAATTCTCAATAAGCCATTGCACCTGAAATTAAAACCGATTCCATTAATTTATTAATTATTTTAATTCCTATAATAACTGCAGGAAAGCAAAGGCAAACAAAATAATACTAATTTGAGAATAAATCAGAAAAAGAAAAAAATTGTTTGCGTTTTGATATTTAGAAAACTTAAAGCTCGAAAAGCAACACATTATTAGATAAAAGTTTGAAAAAAATAAATTAGAAAACAAAACATTAATTTTTTAGTGCCAGACATGCAATGTTTGAAGTGTTAGAACAGTTCGAAAGCAATTACGTGAACGATATCCATATCGCGAACATTTTGGTGTTGCTGTTGAAGAGAAGCGCTATTAATAGAGGCAGAGATAGAAGTATTGTTCGCATTCGATGTGTTGTGTTCGGTATGAAGTGTAAAGGGATTTATTAGTAAAGCAGCGGAACTAGAGTTTGATTGAAGGTTTTCGTGTGGCTGTAGTTGTTGTTTATCCTTATTTTGTTGCGTTAAGAGAATCAATGGTTTCATAAAATATATTTATTCAGAAAACTAATCATATTTTAAATATTTCACAAGTTTTACGGATTTGTATCAAAACTTTTACAACTATTCGTTTGTTTTCAATACTTTTTAAATATTATTAAATAACTTAAATATATGTTTAAAAATATAAGAAAACTTGTAAAGCGTTTTACAAAAAGAATTTAAGTTTAAGAATCGAAGCGATTAATGAATAAGTTGTTGCTTATATAAAAGGGCACTTACAGTCTGGGGTTGGACTGAAATTCTTTGCTGCTGTTGAGTTAGTAATTGCTTATATTCCTCGTCCAAGACATGGACCGATAGATGTTAATAGAAAATTAATGTTAGTTTTGATTAAAATTAGTGTTAATTAAGATTTGTTATAGAATTTGATTTCAAAATGTTTTGTTTTTCCATTGAATGACTCATAAATATTAATTAATATAAAGTCATAATAATATTGTTTACAGTAATTATTTAATGACTATAAGCTCAAATCAGTAATAGCCAGGGGTGGGGTTCAGCCACGAAGTATTACTCCAATATTCTTGTCATATCAACAGTAATAGAACTTATGTTGAAAAATATCAAAATTCATCGACCGTTTTGTTATCCAAAAGTATTCCCAAAATTAATTAAAAATTTATTGAATTCTATTTGTATTTCAAAAATTCTGTAATTAGTAATACTTTCTCTAATATCCTAACTCTAAATTAGTGGTAAGTGTGCGAACGGAATACCCCTAAACACCCTCTGGTTCTCAAGGACTGAACATCCCTTGTGTTCGATGGCTTGGGTATGACTGACTTGAATAGCAAATACACAGCTTATGATGCGATGACACCTACTGTTTGTGGTGAAGTACGTTGTGCTCCTGAAGCACCTGTTAATGTTGGGTCTGTCTGTTCCATAACTAAATAGGTTCCGTCAGTAAGTATTTGATTGACTCCCTATAAAATCAGTAATAATTTGATGCAAATGTTTAGTCGATTTGAATGATATAATACTTGAGAATAAGTTACACTTGAATTGTAATAAGCGGTTGCAGTCGTATACGAATCCGTTGTGTAATAAGTCCTGAAATCAAAACACATTTTCCTTTAAATCCTAATTAACTTATTTTAAAACAATGATAGGACAGACATTGCAGACGCAGAGTTGGCTCCATTAGTATAGGCAGCCGTTGCGAAGTCATCAAACCCTGACTGTCCGTCGTCTTCATCTGTCGAGGCAGTGGCCGCACCCGAAGCCACTGTTCCCCCGTCTGAAACAATTGAATGCATTAGTCAAATGTGAAATGAATTGATTGCGAATAGTTTGCAATACTAATACCCGATTGCTGTGTATTACTGGTCTGTCCGGCGCTCTCCGGAGAGACGGCCACTGCAATGAACTGACCCCCACTCGACACCTGTACCACAACTGGTTGTCCTGTAATTGTTATGTAGTTAATAGAGTTTAGAACTAATCAAACATTAGAACATGGGTTGGAGTAATACCATGTGCTTGTGTTGTGTGAGACGGGGCCACAACTGTTATCACCTGAGCTGTGGTGGAGGCAGGCGTTGCACTGAACTGCTGTTCGCCTTTACTAATAGCAGACAATGAATTTGCAGCTGCAGTGACAGAGACGGGCACTGAGACCGTGTGTTCGGCGGACACCTTTGGGCCGACACTGGATGTAGTGCTGGACGTATTCGAAGCCGAGTTTGTGTTCGTTTGCATATCTGACACAAACACTAATACTATTAATATTATAATTCATTTTATTGAATGCCATTAACTCTAAACCCATTTATTCTAATAATTGTTTAATATTTTTCAAAATTTATTAACAATTTATCAAAAACTCTATTAAGTGTTCAATAGTTCTGGAATTATAGACAGAATTAACAGAATTTCAAGTATTTGTGTAATGAATGAGTGGATCAGACTATCAGACAATTGCTCTTCTCATGGCATCACTTAAGGCACTCTTCACTACATTTACTCTTATATTGTCTTTCATTTGTGTATTCAATAAATTAAATCTATTTTTAAAAAACATTAATTTAAATCATATTTTGAGCTAATTTTGAGAATTGGTTTGAAATAAGCGTTGAATACATGGATTGTGTTTTGCAAAGACATAGGCTTTGGATAAATGATATGTTTGTGTGAAATGATATCAACAATAATCCAACGAATGGCACATTAATGTCATTAATGGCTTAATTGCGGCAATCAGTGGACAGAGAGGTCGGGCGCAGTCGAGGCATTGCAAGTGTGGATAGAATGAATGGATAGTATGTATGGATAGTGTCTAAGAATCGACACTTACCTTAACGACTATACTCTAAGTTGTTGTCAGTCGTGAGGAAACGAATCAAATCCAAGGAAACTATAGGTTGTTTAGTGTTGACTAGTGTTGTGTTGTATACTGTTTTGCTGAGAAACACTAAGCGACCGCTCTCTCCACACAATGGCCGACACAACCTATCGATTGTCTTCGAGAACAGGTTTGTTTGCATTTCAGCACTGCTTAACGTTGGGTAGCGTTGGAAACACTGATAGAAACTAAGGCAACAAAAGCCTATCTCTAATGAATCCACTGTTTCTTCACAACACATGAGAGCGCAGTCGTTGTCCTAATCAACCCATTGGTTGACTTAAGTCCGTATGCTTTCTAACGATGCTTTAGATTATCGCTAAAAATTAGAGAAATTATTGTGTTATAAAAAATTTTGCATTTCATTCAAATCTAATTATACAGAGATATGTATATTTGAGATTCTTTTTATCTAAATTTGATATTTAATAGAAACAAATGTTTCAAAGCCAATGAAACCTGAATGAGTACAGTATAAAATTCTTATAATAAGAAATCTAGAGAAATTAAATACAAATAACATGGGTAGCCAATCGGAGTGTATATCCCCTGTGTCCAAAAGTTTGCAAAATACCACCGACTTTGCGCCGCAGGCAGAATATTTTTGTTTTTATCTTACTCTCCCTGTGCATTTTTCATATTTTGGAAAATTGTATACCCTTATTACCACCGTTGAAATGCGCGCCTGAAATTTAGAGTTCTCAGTAATATGATTGGATTCACAGATACAGTAATAGTAAAACTTGCATTATTTCACAAATAATTTTAAGCAAATGACGGTTTACGGCGGCTTGCATTTCAATGCTATAATTAACCACTTCGTGCCCATGACGTTTTGAGAAAATTTCATGCCTTATGGGTATCTAGCCAAAACGCCAGGGGATATTACGGACTGGGCTCCCCTCTGCACATCCCTGGAATATCGTGAAATTACAACTTTTTAGTGATAAATCTTCAAAATAATCAATTAGGGGTACTTTTCATCTTAATTAAGGAGTACAAATTTTCGTATTTTTGTCCAAAGTTGAGAGGTCCATAGACATTATGTTGAAAATATTTCTTTGTTAGGAAGGAGTAGTTCAGGCTGTAACCACTCCTTTGTACATTCATGAATGAAACGCAAAACAAATTACAATTTAATTTTTAGTTTTCCTGGTAATCTAAAAGATACAATTAGAAACCATACATACTAACTTAAATACACAGTGACAAAATTCTGACAAGTAAAGTTCCCATGAAGTCAAAAATTGAGTGATATCACGTGTTTTTTGATAAAACTTTCTATTACCATAATTTCCAGGAGATATGCCGCTATTAGAAGAAACGGTATTTTTGAAAAAATAGCAAATCTTATTCGATTATCATAGGTTTGGTTCATAAGTTTAAAATATTTATTCAGTTTCCAGAATTCAGAAAGAAAGATTTAACAACTAAATAATTTATATTTTGTAAATAAACTCTTTCTGATAATTTTTATCAAAATCAAAAATTTCTTTTCTATAAATCTCCTTTCATCAAAATAAAAAGTTTTATAAATAATTACAATTATTCATATTATAACATAATTATTGGTCAAATAAAGTCCTAACTTTGAAACTTGTTGAAAATTTGAAATTTGTACGATTTATACCTAATAGACTGTTTTCATGGGTAGGCTTCAGCCACTTTACTTATTATAAGCGCATATTACAAATGAAAACATTTAAGTAGACTTGAAACTGTAAAGCCAGTTTTACAATGCATGAAAACACTGAATCGTCTTAAAAGTGACAAACAAAATATCGATATTGACTATCGATAATCGTTAGTCAAACAAATAAATTAATCCATGTTTATAAACAGACAACTTTCTACAACTTATCGATTTACTAAACTTGTACAATCGATTGGAACATGACGTCAAAGGTTTAAAAATATTTCATATCAAACTGTCTGAAGACATATACATGAAAACGCAAACCTCAAGTGTTTAATAATGAGTAAAGTGGCTGAAGCCTACCCATGAAAACAACCTCTAAGCGAAACAGTGCGTTTGATTAAGGGATAATCTCTTGTATAATATTCAGGGCGTTCTTATTTGAGTAAAACACACTTTAAATACTACAATATGTTACAATGTTTTATAATAATATTAATAGTAAGACGTGTTTCAGATTATCTATTCAAACTTAGGGTACCATGGACTGGTATGGTGATACAGTGACATCTATTAACTTAATTCCCATAGCTATGTAACAGTTATATAAACATAGACTATGTACTAAAAATAGTACAATTAGGCCAAACATTGCAATGTGTAAGAAATTTTATCATAAATTCACGATTTAACTCATTTTTCAAAAGTTATGACTCATAAGCTTTAGGTTATGTTATGACCAGAGAATCAAAAAATACTTATTTATAGACCAGAATAGTCACTATAATAGTTACTAAAAACCACTCAAATAGTTATTTATAGACCAGAATAGTCA
>JAQFXN010002590.1:0-12363 GCA_034693365.1 Liacarus xylariae
TTCTTGTGAATAATAGATCTTTTTTTAATAGTTGATGTCTTCTAGATTGTTTATTAATTTTAAACTTAATATCAATATTAGTATCATTGTTCTTTTTATATCATAAATTTCTTTATATAGATTGTCATTATTTGTAATTATTGTATTGTCACAATCAATTTTATTTACCATAGTAGGTTGAATATATTTGGTCATAACTTCCATTTTATAAGACGTAGAATTAGTAGGAATTATTTGTGTATTCATAATAGTCAAAATGTTTGTCGTAGTATAAGTAACTTTATTAATTTGATTTGGATAATTAACAAGTTGTTGTTATTTATAATCTGATTGAAGCTCTTTCGTTGCTCTTTCTTTTCATAATTTTCATTATGATCGATCATATCTTTAGTTGGATCAGTATTAATATCTCTTGTTGTTACATTAATATGTTTAGTGGTTACCACTTCATACTCAATTTTATCAGTAACGTTTGGTTTCTTCTCTGAAGTCTGGTTATCACTATTATCGTTTATAATTAGATTTATCTCGAATGATGAGATAGTAGAGAATTGTGTAACTTCTATTTGTTTATCAACATGTTGAGTTTTCGTAATCGATGAATTATTAAAATTTGAGCATTTCAACTATGTTACTAGCATATATGAATTTATACTATCTTTACATTACAACCCAATATTGTAGAAGTTTAATAATAATTCTTGATCTGTAAAATTTTTAAATGTAATTGTAGCAATTTTCATTTCTGAACGCTAATTTTAATGAAGTTTCACTCGCATTGTTAACCTGAAATGTTTGTTCGTCAAATTCTGATATATTAATATTAGTTTTTGGACAAGTCATGATAACTAGTTCCGTTGTTCTAATTATCTGATCGACATAAGAAATGTATTTAAGCATAAACGCATTCAGTTTTTTTTCATTATGTATATTCTATTTCAATCTGGTTTGAAGCATCTTGAAACTTTTATAATTTTATATTTAAGTGAGGGATAAAATTGTTTATTAAAGGCCTTATTACTACATTTAGATAATTTTTTACATCCTTTGTCAATTATAATGCCCTTACAGAATGATTTAAATTTCGACTAAATCCAATTCTCTGCTTTATCAATTTCTTCTGTCTTATTATTTTTATTTAAAGTTAATTTTTATTGGTTGTAGTAAGTGTTGCTCTATCATGGTTTTGGTAATTCATTGATATTTTTGGGTAGTGTGGTATTGTAAATAACGAACTATTGTATCCATGATAAATAAATGGCATATCATATCTCAAAATTATGTTTAATTTTGTATTCATAAAAAGGTCGAGCTCGAAATTCAATACATTTTATGTTGAAGTATTATTCGTTATTCATTCTAAATTGCTTATTTAAAAATTATATAGCTTTAGTTTGATTGTTAGTTTTATAATAAGTTAAATTAATGTTTGGACACATGAGAACTGTTAATTCATCTGTACGGTTCTCAATATCTTCGCAATTACAATCTGGGAACTGGTCAATTACTTATAATATTGTATATTCTTGGTTTTCAATTTCTCTGATGTATGATAGTTGTTCTTTGATATTAGTATATTCAGTATCAACTGTAATCATATCAGTGATTCTTATATATCAATAATTGTTGTATCTTTTTCATGAGTACTTCGGTTGTATTTTCTGTGATTTCTATTGTAATAGTTAGTTATTTCTGTTGTTTTTGTATCTTTTGATGAATTTCTTTTCGATGAATTATATTTTGTTTGATTAAACTTATCTTGTATGTAGGTAGAGTTTATTTGAATAATTTCAGATTTGTTTATATTAATTTCTAAGTAAAATTCTTTGCTAGTTTCTTCCGATGTTGGTTCATAATAAATTATGGAACCGATTTTAAAATTTAAAATTAGTACATGTTTTAATTTAGTGTTGTTCGTTACTTTATTAAATTTTGTTTTCCAAATTTTTTGAAATAGGACATCGATGTAATAAAGTACTCGATACATGATATGTGTTAGTATTTCAGTATAATTAGTTTTATATTCGTTTATAATAACCACGTTATTTTATGAATTCAGTCTAACGAAGTCATTCAATTTACTAACTAGAACATTCCAATCATCATCTCAGACACGATTGTTTAACATTACAACTTGTCTTGATAAACTATTCCATTTATAAACGATTTGGGAAAACATTTCTTTATATTCACCACATCTAAACTGCAGGTTGTCACTCATATTATAAGTATAATATTATTTTATAAAAATTACATTTACATTATGGCAACATCCGCATAATGGTTATTTTTGTCGGTTGAATTTGCAATATATATGGAAATGTAGGTAAGTATCTTATACATTAATTCATGCTTCTTTTCATTCTTAATTAGTTCTTCAAGCGTTTTCTCTTACGATTATATTCATTTCTTTCGATCTCAGCCTTCTGTCTATTTTATAGCATATCTTTACTTTTTCGAAACTTTTCGGAAAGTGTATCGAATGTAAATGTAATTTGGCAGTTCATTATATCTGAAAATAAATTTACGTTGATTATAAACTATATTCTATTTTGATTAGATACTTAGTTTAATAAAAACATATAAGTAAATAATCGATTGTATTTGTAATAATCTTAGTGACTGCTTGTATGAGTGATACAACAATGTTAAACTTGTGAATTTATATGTTTAGAGAAAAGATTACATTTGAGTTTAAGCATAGACAATGTCCATAGACAATGACATATTTAATTTAGATTCTCTAATAAAATATCTGTGGTTTTGTGGGGAAATCAGCTGAATTTTAGAATTTATCGCAAACTTTAGTTATGACTTTTTTAATCCTTAGTATTTTTACTCAATATTTTCATAAACAATAGATAAATCATACTAGAATGGTTCGATCAATTTCATGTTTGTTCTAGTTAGTAATTACTGATTTCTGATCAATTAAAAACATTATAGTAATATAAATCTTCGGTTAATGTCTTATTATTAGTGTTTTAAAGCACTTATCATAACAAATCTTCAAATGTGAAATAGCTAAAAGGTAGAGGACATAATTTTACAAAATTAATATTTTTCTAAAAATTTAGGGGTCATTTTAGTTAAACTGTCTTTTGACACACTTATAGTTGGAATTTTGAACTTCTAAGACCACCAATCGATAGATTAATAAATTCTTTAAAAAATTAATTTTTGACCTTGGGTGACCTTAGTTTTTGGTACTTTAGGACCACTTCTTGTGAGTATTAGTAATTTTTTAAACCATCAATATATAGCTTAGTAAATTTCTGACAACTTAATTTTTGACCTTTAGTGACCTTAGTTTTTGGCATTTTTGGCCCTCTTTTATTAACAATTTTAAAGTTTTGAAATAGCTATTCGTTTGTACAATAATTTGTTTATCATTTGTAAAAAGTGACCTTTTTGACCTTATGTTTTTGGCAGTTTTGGCCAGTTTTTGGTCCTAATTTCAATGGGATATTATAGCCATTAGATGTGGGTTTAAATTCTGCGCTTGTTTTGAGGAAATTAATTTTCGAATTTTAGTATGTTTTTAGGCCACTAGATGGCGACACTGTTTTAGTAAATATAATATTTTTGTTAATGCGCATTGAGGCCTTTTAGCTATTCTATTAATTATATAGTACTCCTACTGAATGTTGTTTGCCATGTTATATTAAATGTAATTATTTGATAAAACTATTTTATCTGTATCATTTTTTTGACAAAATAAATAAGCGATTAAATTATATGTATTGACGGCTAGAACATAACAGTTTTCTTGGTAAAATTCTGTTGAATATATAATTATTTTTGAATTAATATTTATTTTCTTTTATTTTCAGGAAAATTGTAAAAATATTTATAAAACTTCTTATTTATATTTAATTGATAAAGCAAGTTGGGTTGACCTTGATATGTGTATTATTTTAGCATTGTATTGAAATAATATGCTTTTACAGAACACACTATAAAATACAGACGAACCCTACTATACCATCTAATTTAATTAATTTAATTAGTTGCACAGTATTGGTTAACGAAATATTATATATTTTTAGAATATTTTGAATATAATCTATTATATGTAAAAATAAAATTTCATGGATCGAATTTAATTTTAAAAATATTTAAAAATTATATTAGACGCATTTGTATATATGAAAATTATCACTGAATATATGTTATTTAATGCATGCTTTAATTTCATATTATGTAACGTTTTGTATTATTGTCATATGCAAATATTTATTTTTGTTTTAGTTATGGACGGAGACGAAATTCAATTTTCAGATCCATTTATTCAATTATTTAGCGATTTATCAGACGCAATAATATCTTCAACTAGTATAAATGATGGTATAAATTGCATTAGTACATATATATATATATAAATAATTGTATATTAACACTATTTTTAATCTTTTAGATCAGACTTATAATTCATCTAATCAGAAAAATCATCTATTTCATCAAATAAGTAATCAAATACAGGCTACAGAGCAAAATGCACAACCTTTTGTTAATAATGAAATAACTAGGTTTGACAGAGATTGTTTTCATGAAACAAATGCAAATGAATCTCAAAATTCTGAACAGAACATTGAGGATTCGCTGACAAATGTTTCTCAATCGTCAAATATTTTACAAGTAAAATGCAACAAAAGAACCGCTCAGATATCAATATATCCACCATTTAAACGTGCCACTCGCTCAGTTATTTCAAGAAAGGAATGTTCTGAAACCATTTCAGGGAACAGACATGCTGATTACATAGGTCTTCGAGATAAAGTTAGAAGTTATGATAATAGATATATAATAAGTGATGAAGATGGCTCGCAAATAGATAAAGTAATTCTTAATTCTGAACCAGAGAATATAATCAAACTGAGCAGGTACAGGAATGATACAGGAAAAGGAGTTGAATATCTGAAGAACTTGATATCTACAGATTATTATAAAAATTTAGAAGACTATGGAGATATTCCAATTAAGAAAGTCAAGCAATTATATATTGAAACTATTTTATTAGGACATTATGAAGATAACCTAGGCCAAGAGACAACTTTGCGATTGGTGCGGCCATGTTTCAGTAAAGTATTGTTCGGTGATATGGCACATTATGACTGGGAAGAAGCCTATTTGGCAGCTAGATTCTACTTCCTAATAATTAATAGAAGTTCATGTCGAAAACATATATTGTCGTTGAATCCTCTGCCAATTGGCCAAAACGAGCCACTTTTTAACCGAGTCGAAGAAACTCTAGAAAATAATCCAAATGTTGGTCTTGTGCATTCCATTATTTCACATGTAGTCGAGAATAAAGAAATTACATTCTTTTTAATTCAATTCTTTTTACCCACACGCGGGATAAGTGAAGAACAACAATTTCAATATCGAGATTATGGCGAGATCTCTTGGATTCCATCAACAAATATCAGTAAAGACCATAATGAAATAAAAAGATACCTACGCCAAAAACCATTAACATCTACTGGGAAAAGGATTAAAACTATTACAGATCTTCGCAAACTCTTAAGTTCAAACACTGCACGTGAATGGAAACCAGTCAAGAACATAATCTCATCAATTGATGTCGGAAAAGAGTTTAAGTCAGGAACTGGTCTAGTTAGTCGTTTTTTACAAAATATTATACAGAATTTGCCAAATTGTAAATTCGATGCAAATAAGGATGAGATTACTGAGTATTAATACGAAATAAATTTAGCCTCATCTATTAATAATAATAATTTTATCTTTTCTATAGTGGGTTTTCGCAGATGGAAGTTTTCAACAAACTCATTGTTTTTACAAACAACACCTGTTCTCATTCGACGATATATATTTTTCCAAAAATAATTGGCTCTATATCGCGGAATAAATATCGACAAAGAAAAGTAGTGGACATTTTAATAAAGGAAAGGGATAATTCTATTCTTCAGGCAACTACGTTTGTTAAGAGACTAAGAAGTTTCTTTATTTTAAACCCCGATAAAGAATTTGTGATTGCAATGCTCTCTTCTTTTAATGAGCTTACAATTGGTGAAAACCTAAGTTCACACTCGTACATTGGCATGTTTTTTAAGCAAAACAACATCTATTCATGTAATTGTTTAGATATTTATCTAAAAATTTATTAATTATATATTTTATTTATTTAAGATTATCTCTACGACCCTACACCTGAGGAAGAGAAATATATATCTCCACCTACAGTTATGGTAAATATCATGAATTCCTTGTCCAAACGAGGTATATTGAAGAGAAGTTATGGAGATCAAATGGAAGGAGAAACTAATTGTTTCAATCGTGCACTAAGATATATTGCATTACTGGCAGATAATCATGCAGATATAAATGGCTACATCATATCTCAGAAATTCTCAATAGATACTGATCCACTAAGAAAAAGAAAGAAATAATAAAGTATATACAACATTTCATACCTAGGATGATTATTTTTTTATATATGAGGTTTTTCGCATAATTGTGGTTTTATAAGAATTATTATAATGATATTTAAATCTTAATAAAATTGTCTGTTATTTGATTTTGTAAAATATTAGTAATATTCTTAATTATAATTATAATGAGTCATCGCCTGAAAATTTGATATTATTATTTTTTTTTAAGTTATCATAAGATATTTCATAATTAATTTTTCTATTTTGTTTCCAAAACTGGTTTTAAACAAATTTATATATAGTAATGCGTATTTTCTCCATTTTATTTTATGTGGTATTAAGGAAGTTATCGTTTCACAGGAATTTTATATAATGGTATTTTATTCTGTTTGGAATTTGATTAAATTACTTTTATTTTATTATCTATTTTCATTATCTAGGCGATGAATAATCTTCAATTATATAGTATCCTTGATCAAAGATCATATCAAGGGTACCAGGAATATCTCGTTAGATCTTGTGAGGAACATACAAGAAAAGACGCCATTTGGTACCAGTCTAGTGAGGTGTTTAAAGAGAATCTAACTGTTGAAGAAAAAGCTCTATTGAATAATTATGAGTATTGGTACGAGAACATAAGAGTCGGAAGTTCCCCTAAACTTGGTGAAAGTATTCAGAAAGTTTTTTTAAACTCAACTCTCAATGAAAGCATTATTCCGCAGGAGTATAAGTACTTGTTATCGAAACAGAAAAATTCATTCAATAAGATTTTGATTGAATTAATAGAAAAATGTGTTGAGGCAAGAGTTTTTGATTTTCAAGTTGGTTTCAGGGATGAAGGCCCTATTGACCGGAGGATTGTAGAGCTAAGGACCTGGACAGAATTTTGCAAGAAAATATCTGCTAAATTGCCAGAACTTGGGTTTGCATTACTTCCTTATGTAATAGGAAGAAGTGGGTGGACCGATTTGGACTACAATCTATTAAACTCCTGTATTAAACCATCTGATGAATTTAATCACAGATTCGTTAAACCGGGCACTGTTGCTGGTATGATTAAAGACGCTCTAGGAAGAGACTTAAAAACCTTTGTTATGATGTGTTTTCCTATTAATGATTTATCAAACTATTGGACTCTTGCTTTAATTGGAAAAAATAAAGGTAAATTTTATTTATTTCTGAAGCATTTGTTTGATATTTGTTTCATTGATATTATTTTTATATTAAGTTGATCACTGGTGTTCTTTGGATCCAAAATGTAATGAAGAATTGGGATTCGATAAAATGCAAGTGGAGAATATTACCCTGTTTCTAGATGTCAAACGAATTGTCTTTCGAAATAATCCTCGCAAGTGCAGGGTTGATTCATTCTTTGCCTGCGCAGAGAAGTTAATTCAACTCGTACAGAAGATGCGCAAATGAGCTAAGCTTATCAGAATTAAATATTAAAATACATTTATACTTATAGTTAGAAATTTATTATTTTTATTTTGTTATAGTTTTTATTATTAAATAACGGTTAAGGATTTTCTTTACATTAAATATAAACAGTAAAGAAATTAAATTGTATTTTAATCTCATATATAATTATTAAAATATTAAAGTTTCTATGCCTCGTTATTGCATAATACTATGGTTATTTCCCCCTTGTTGTTTACTGGGAATAAACTCTTGTCTGGCAAATTAATAATTCGCTCTATAGCTCCTAGTATTTGATATTGGAAGAGTTGTTTCCTACTTGTTTTCGGCAGATCGTTAGCTATTTCTGCATTTCTTAAAAGCAATTCATTACATGCCTTGCACATAAGTGCATGTCCGCTTTTGTCATCCTCTGCTATGAATCGAAGTTTTGGGTAAAATGTCGCTAAATATCTGTCTAGCTTAACGTTTCTCATCTTTGACAGACCAATTTTTCTTGGTGTTGACAATACATTAAGAGATTCGCTCAATAGTTCGGCTGATTCTAATAATAAGAAAGCCACAGTCGTTTTTTCAATCTCAAAATGAATAAGTTGTTTATCATATTCACTTAAAACCTTTGATCTCCAGATTGTCAATGAATCTCTTCGTTCAAACAGTAAACTATACAAAGTCTCAAATGTAATTACCAATCGGTGTTGACTATGTAAAAATGCCAAGCTGAACGCAGGCTCTTCCGGTACTTGATCGATCCGTTTTGGGGGGCGTAGATCGATTAATTTGTTTCTTTGAGAAGTATCACTACTCTCATTTCTTATTGCTTCTCTGTTCACAATCGATAATTCTTGATAAGATGTATAGAATTTTGTCCTTTTCCCATATTCTTGAGATTGATCCTCACTTATGGGACCAAAGAAGTTCGATGTTTTATTATTTGAATTGATAATACTACACGACGAACTTTCACAATCAGTTAGACAAATAGATCGTTTCGAACTCGATGGCCGATTAAATATATTATCCATACTTTGTCTATAAATATAAGTTTATTTAGATAAACAAATATTATACATTTATTATATTAGATATTTCAAAATATAAAATGATAGTATTATATAGTATAAATCATTAATTAATATTCATAATATAATTTGTTGTTAGAGTTTTCTATTATAAAGCTCTGATTTGCTTGAGGTTTATCAGGGATGATATCAAGATCTGAAACCAGTTTTAAACCGTTAGCCTCGAAATCGTCTAATATATCATTTCTAATTTTCAATAATATATCACGCACTTTTGATTCATCAGAAAATAAAATCGGATTCGATGACATTCCATTTCTATACAAAATATATGAATTACATTAATAATACAGTAACTAATTTATATTATATATTATTATTGAACTTTTATTAAACTAATATCAAGTAAATTATTAGTTGTTAATTAATATAATAATTTATATAATATATTCGTTTCCTTTCGTTTCTTATTTGTTTCTGCAATTCCTTTCTTTCCCACATTGCTTCGACAATAGCTCTTAACCTATCATTTGGCATCACTTTCTTTCGGGTGTATTCAAAGGAACGCTTCTTGTAATCAGTGTCTTGTTCAGAGTCAATCTTTAAAGTGTCGCGCAGTTTATACAACATAACACACATTCGACTGTCTATCACTGGGTTATGTCTATTGTTTTTATTTTCACAAAACTCTTGAATTAGTTTACCATTTTTGAGAACACCATAAGAAAGTGTTTTAAGATCAATCGGTCTGCCATTTTTGCCTGATAGAATGCCTTTCTTTTATTTGTCTATATAGTTTCCAATATATTCTTCTAAATCCAGGGATTTCAAATCAGACCTGATATTTGTTCCATTTATTAAATAGTTTTTCAGAAAGAAGCGAACTTTTTCTTTTTAACAAACAGAAACGATGTACCATTTTTATTCATATCTACTGTAATCCCTGAATATTTGGTCATTAAATCGACTTTGCGTATATCGTGAGATATTTTTGCTTCCATAACAAGATTATTTTATTTATATTTGGAAATTGTGTGTGTATATTGGGTAATAGCTATCCAACCATCAAGTAGTTTATTAGTTTTTAAGTCACGGACGAATTCAATTTTCAGGCCAAGAGGCTCAGAAATTGATGGTAACACAGTACTAATATAGAACACATGTGAACTTATATGAGAAATTTTTGATTGGCGGCGTTTACCTCTGCGGACAATACCAAAACGGCGGTTTTGAGAATTTACTCTAGGTTGAGATATCTTTGCTTGAAATTGGTCTCTAATCTGTTGTCGTTTCATCTTTTTGTTCTCTTGATTTTTTCTATTTCTCATTCTTGTTATCTCGAAGATTTCTTCTTTTGATCTCTTGACAAAACGGGGCTCTAATATAGCTGTCGACGACTCGGTAACACAAAATACAGGTCTCGTTTTCATTGTGAAGTACTGAACAGAATTCTTTAATATTTATAATCCAAGAATGATAATTAATCTTCAGGTTTACGTGTTCCTTTTCTAACTTCGATATTTTGAAGATGTTTTTTCCCTTTCTTTTGTGAATCTGTCACAATTGAAAAATTATTTCAATTTTACTCTAATTTTGTTATAGTTGTTCAGAATTCTCTGCACTTTAATGATTTTTTCACTCGCATATGATTCAAGTTGTTGTTTGTTTCTGATCGCTTTTTTGAGATTTTCTAAAGTGGTTTTGAATAATCCGATGTCCTTCTCAACCAATAACCTATTTTGATTCAAATTTCGTTTTCTCGTTCTTTATTCTTTGAGAAATAGCCTTTTTATTTAATTTATATTTTATTTCTAATAAACTTCTTTTGTCTTGATGTTTCATTTACTGATGAATTAAGCGAGCCTGAGTTTTCGCTGATCATGGAAATTATCCTACGAGCGTCTAAAGCCTCAAGGGCTCAATCAAGGGAATGACTCCCAAAACCCTAATACGAAGAACTCAGACTCGGGGACAAGGGCTGGGACGCTTTATTTATCAGAAGCGCAGATTATATCGCTGCGATCACTGTAGCGGTTATCACAAACACAAATGTCTTTAAATCTTTAAGTGGAACTCCTCGGATCCCACCCTCAGGCACCAAATGTAAGACTTTTTCACTCTTTCGGCTAACTTTTGTGTCTTACTGGACCACCCGTCTACCGGCGCAATAACAGGTTCTCTCTAGTAGCGAATATGGTAAGGTGTATCGAGTAATAGTAATTTAATCAGAGGCCATATGGTCTTGTCCACAAAATCTAAAAAGAGAACGTTAGTACCTGTGAAGGCCTCATTACCCAGTAGACCCTTCTATACTAAGCCTATTGGTCGACAGGTTCTTGAATCCTGTCGTAATTGGTTGACAATCTACACATGTGGTTAAAGCCGTGTGCAAACTGGATAATAAAATTTACAAGTGATGTCACTTGTAACATACTGTATAGGAGAGTCCATAAGACTTATAGGTTTACAATTTAGGGAAAATCCCTTTACATATCAAATGCCGACTCAAACCAATACATTAAATACATATAATATAGTTATAATCCGAAAATATGGACCTATATTGTTACATATGTGACTAATAATAAGATAAGGCATAAATAGAATAAGCTTATGATAATAGCGCATAAATCGGAGTATAGATAAATGCTAAGGAGTAAATATATATAATATCAATTGCTTGATTATTGAACTATTCCCCTTACGGTAATTAATATTGACGTAAACAAAAAAAATGTTACAATATATTAAAGAAGAATTAATAATCCTATTAAATATTTACATAAACCATTTTCGTTTGACAGAAAATGATGTTTAAAAATTATAAACATGAATTCAATTATGTTGCCCTTCGAAGGTCCAAGATATGAATAATAGTTTTATTAGCTCTATCAGTCTACTTTATTTTGATAAAAAGAAACATTGGGCTCTTTTGAGGTAACAAAGTGATTTCTAGAATAATATTATAAAATGGAAAATAAAAGCTATTTAAGGGTAAGAAATTGTGCATGTTGTTTAATACGCTTGTACAAAATTCCAAAACGTACTTGTTATTACTTTTATTAATATATATATCATAACATTTACAAATTATAAGACAAACTGTAAGAAAATGTTGCATTTTTGAGTTCCGATAACTTTTTAAATATGGTAGTTAGAGAAATAATTATTCCACAATTCATTATTAAATAGTAAGCTTAATTTATGTTTATAATAACGTAAAAATACTTGACAATTTATTAACATCTGACATGGCCTTTTCTATTCACATGTAGTATGTATTTTATGTAACCTTCGCCTATTGAATTTGTCCAACTGCTGAATACTTGTTATACTATCCATATTTATTCAAATTTTAATACTATTTTTTTGGGCTTAAACTTTATTTATCATGTACAGTGGAGGAATTATAAATTGATACTAGTGTTGGATCTAAATTATATGTATGTTATTATTATATGAAATATGATTAATAAATATTCTGAATTTACTATAATATAAGGAAATCATAAATAATTTATGTATATGTT
>JAQFXN010002591.1:0-12363 GCA_034693365.1 Liacarus xylariae
AGCTTTTCAATTGAAAACACATCCAAAATGATTGATGTACTCTATTCTGGTGGCAAACTATTTGAAACTTTTGTGTAATATTAAATGAAAAGAAGAGAATTTATTTATAGTATGAAAACAAGTTTATTTAATTTAGTGATACCTCAAAAATAACATATATAAGTGATATTGAATTTCAACCAATAGTTATTATTTATTTAATCATACATTTTCTGACAAATTAATTAATTTTTTATTTTATTTAATTAAATAACAATTCCAAAGCAAATCATTTTATATTTAGTTAAAGTGATTAGAAATTCATTTTATAGAAAAAATAATAATTTAATTGCAAATACTTTGAATAATTTCAAAGCAATTAATTTAAGATTTCTTATACAAAAAATTAGACTTGTCTTTAGCAAATGAATGCCCAAAGAAAAAAGATTAAAACTTAACAAATATAATCTAGACATCTTTTAATTGTCAGTGAAATTTATTATTATTACTACAAAATTTTGCATTTATTTTAGTTTTCGTCTTTAGATTTTGTAATTATTTTATTCATTTTAGTTTTCAGACATAAAACAAGAATAAAAATTATTTCTCCTCCGAAGTCACGGCTGAAACCAATTGATTTGTTATAATAAGTTTTATCTAAAAATTCTTATTCTTAAAAAATGAGAATTTATTTTTAATTTTAAATTATTTTAACTGAATATATTAGATGTCAAACATAAGTATATCGGAAAAGAAAAATGAAGTTGCTCGTTTTTTTCATTTATCAATTTTGAACGCATCAAAAACACATTTAATATCTAATTCAATATAAATTCTTAATTAACTCTTTCTTTTCTCTTCTTATTATTTTCTCCAATAATACTATAAATTATAATTAAAATAACTTTTCGCGTGAGAAAACCTGAATTAAAAGAAGATTTTTTTGTCGAGTAATCAAAAGAGAATTTTGTTTAATAGACTTTTATGAGATTTTATTAATGAATTAAT
Organism: Liacarus xylariae; assembly: GCA_034693365.1. Lineage (NCBI taxonomy): Eukaryota > Metazoa > Arthropoda > Arachnida > Sarcoptiformes > Liacaridae > Liacarus > Liacarus xylariae. The sequence continues at coordinate 988 of JAQFXN010002591.1, forward strand.
CGTTAAAATAATAAATGAATTTTTTCTGTAAAAAAATGTTTTGTGATTTATGTCTTTTGTTTCAAAATATTTTATATACTCTGTATTTCTTTTCTCGTTATACTAACTGTTGGCGTCATTTCAGTGATAAAAAGTTTTTTTTAAAGAAAAAGTCTTTTTCTCATGTGTGTGTGATATACACAACTCTTTCATTTGGAAACTTTATTTTTTTAACGGAATTTCTTTTGCGAACATTCTTCTGGACGTCAAATATATATAAAACATTTGTTATCTTCAAAGTTCATCAATATTTCTCAAAATAAAAAAAATTCAAAAATTTATTTTCTAATTCTTATGTGCAATGAGTTATGATATTATTCATAACATAACTGCATATTTGAGAAGTTAAATGACTGAAATCAGATTTCAAGTACTGAATAATTCATTCTCTTATACGACTAGATTTAAATAATTTTCGTGAACTCATTAATTAATCATTTTTTTCACTCTTTTAGATACGGAGTGAAAGTTATCTATATATAAGAGTTAATGAATTCTTGATTAACCCCCCCCCCTCTCTCTCTCTCTCTCTCTCTCTCTCTCTCTCTCTCTCTCTCTCTCTCTAAATATTTTTAATGATTGTGTTCAATCTGTAGCCCTTGCTATACTTAAATGAATTCCCGGTACCCTTTATTACAATACAACATATAATTAATAAAAAATGACATTTTTTCGCTTTTTAAGAATTTTCAAATTTAAAGTTTAAGTTAAATTAGAAAAAAACAGCAATAAATAGAAGTTTTTCTGGATTTTTATATTAAAAAACAAATTAAGCAGAATCTCTTCAGCTATGATCCAAATTGCGATTAGAACAGATAGTGGTGAACAGGGGCTGAGAGTCTTCAAATTCCTATTTAGATAGTGTACTGTATTCTAGAAAAATTTTATAAATTTTTTAGCGACAAGTTTTATAATCGATATAATATTTCAATTTGAATTCAACCGTTTGGTCAAAAGGTTACTGCAGTCCAGAAATATAATATTTAGTTTGAAAATTAAAATTATGAAAGCGTAGGAGTGTTTTGACGATAAAATGTTGAGAAACCGTAAATAAAATGTTTCTATATTTACATAATAAGGCAGAACATTGGCATATATTAAGTCTATAAGTTTAGTGTATTTACTTTTTAAATATCGGCTAAAATATCAATACTCTGTGCAGTATTTTTATAACTTTTTATATACGCCCGAAAGGAATTCTTGAGTTCCGGTATTGCACTCATACCTGTACTAAAAAGTATAATATTAAGTAAATTATTAATTAAAAATTTTATAAGTGGATTTTAAAATAATGACTAATTATATTCACTAAATTATGATTGAATATTGACTTGTATTACAATTAAATTGCAATAAATCTAAAATTTAATGCTTAACAAAAATATTATAATTGAATAAAAATCTCATTTATTTCAAAACAGAATTATTTAACAAATAAAGTCAAAGTTTTCTTATTACTATAAGTTGTTAGCAAAGAATAATTAATTTATAAAAATCAAACTCACTTAAAGCCATGGATAACCAGGGATGAAATTTATAAATAACAACCATCACTGTAGTTTCCATTTGTCTTGACCTACCTTGGTTATCCCTGCTTATAGGTATTGTCTCGTTTTTTCCTAATAAATGGTTTAAAGTTTTAAAAAATAAAAAAGGGTTAGAATTTTAGAAATTAATAAACTTGAAAGGCTTGAAAGAAGAAAATCGATAAAAAGCCAAGAATCATTTTTCTTTATAAACAAATTCTATTAAACAATTTTTATTTTTTGTGACAAACTTTTGTTTAAAAAATATTATTTAAACCGAATCATTAATAAAACTTCTGAAAATTTAAACCATAGCTGCAATAAATCAATGAACAAATATTCTGTTCATTACAAGAACTAAACTTATAATTTATAAAAAGAATTTCTCGACTCTTTAACTATTAATACAATAATATATTAAATATAATAACTGTTTGTGTTATTTCTTTTCTTATAATTGTTTAAAACATTCATTCGGAGAATATTCTTTTGAAATGCTCTTTTGATTTATAGTAATTATATTATTAATCGAGGAATTTATCAGATTTCTGTTCATTTGTTTTTATTGTTTTAATCTTATTTTAATTCTAATATTAAAACCTCAGAACAATCTTTACTCTAAAAACTGTTTTGTATATAAAGAACAAAAACTGAACGTTTGTGATAAACACCGGGACTACACTAAACCGGTGTCTTTACTATAGGCACATCACGTATTCTCAACTACGAGACTATGAAATGAAACTTTTTCTCCTTTTTTATTTTGTTTATTTATTTTATTTTTTCAATTTCTTGTTTTATTTTTCTAAGTTATACTAAAATAATAGTTTATTATAATTATTTGCAATTTCGAGCTCATGTATACCCAGTCCTTGCAATTAGCGATGCGTCAGACGTTCACGTTTTGATATAATCTATAATATGTTTTGCTTAAAGGTTTTGCTTTAAGAATAAATAAATGCTTCACTAAATCACGTAATACTACAAAACGCTCTCAAGAGTTAATGAACGCACTCTTCCTTTTATTATTTTTTCTTTGTGTCAAAAAAACTCTATTCAAATAATGGCTCAAAAACTCTACGAATAATATATATTTCTTTATTCACTTAAATCATAATGAGTTTAATGTTTTGTGAAATATTAAATGAATAGGAATTGCATTTAAGTATAAATGAGTTCGCATTTAATTTTTCACTTCATTTATGATTAAGAGTAGAGAACCGATGCCTAACTTTTTTAATCGATTAGTTTTCCTGAACTGATATTAATGACAGAAAAAAATGTTTATTAACTTTTAAATAGGATTGTCCTCACTTTGCTATACAGCAAGTGCTAAATTGAATAATTGGCAAATCATATTCTCGAAACATTAAAATTTTTCATTGCTTTCAAATAAAATAAAATTTCACATAAAAAGTATTTAAAGATTTAGAAAATTAAGTTAATTTAATGCATAGACTAATCAGAATATTCTTTAATTGTTAAGATGAACTGATTATTAAATAGACAAAGATACTCAAGGTCGGTCGGGTAATAAAAATTGTTTAAGGATGGTTTTGATCCATATAAATAAGGGAAGATAGTGTTTCAAATTTTCATTAGAGTGGTGTGGTCAACATTACAAAAAGTTAGAGGATAATCCAAAAAATGACAATTAGAGAAAAATCATTGTTTAATGGACTTTAAACGTAAAATGTCTATGGTTTCTCTTCTAAACAATTCTGTTCATTTTAACAAAATTTCGAATTTTTTTTACAGTCTTCCAGATTTTAAAAGTTCCAGAGAAATGCTTGATTCTTACTCATTAGCTTGTATATTTGATTAAACACTGACCGATAGACAAAATATCAATTTTAATTCAAGTCGAGTCACTCATAGAAAGTCATTGTATCAAAGTTTTGATTTTGAATTATTTGATATTAATGTTAATCTTTACAAAGGGATAAACTTAGGAATTGCATTAAATTGAATTACCTCTAATGGATTACCACTGGGAAAGTTACTAATATTGTACTGAAGATAGTAATGATAAGTTAGCCCAAAATGTGCATAAATATGATTATCGAAATGATATAGTCATTTCTGATTTTCCTAAAATATAAAAATAGAATTTTTATTGAATAATAATATAATAATATAAAGACATCGTAAATAAAATGTTAGAAAGACTTTGTGAATTAACTGAAAATGGTCTCACCTCTCACTTTTAAATAATAAATTATATTCTGTTCACAAGATTATGTCTGACAGTGTATTATATAATAGTGTAGTTACTGTATCTGATCCCACATTAAGTCTAGAGCATAAAAATCAGCTTAAAATCTGTTTTTGTAAAATAAAAACACTGTCAGTAATTACAGAACACTTCCACGGTTTTAGGTGAATGTCAAGGATAGGCTAATGTCATGAGAGGTGCCGAAACATTATATCTCTACTCCTAGACTAATGCCAATGAGTATGTGCTTCGGGTGTGTTTCGCATACATTTATTATATAATATTTCATTTTTCACATAAAAAATTATTTCTCCTTTATAAATCAAAATAACTAATAGAAAGTAAACATTTGGCAATAAAAAAAAGAAGATTAGACTTTAGAAAAAGTTAATTACAGTTTATATTGTTTTTAACGATTTTCTATTATCTATTTTTCTTTAAAAATATGATTCAAGAAAATACATGAACTTTTAAAAATACATAAGAAATAATGAAAAGTTTTGTAATAAACTGTATTTTTATACATAAATAAAATTAAGTTAACATATAATAAAGTTTTAGAAAATTGTATAAATTATATTAATGTTTGCATGCTTTTTAACTTTAAATGTACCTGTTCTGTTCAATATTGTATAATATTATCTTTAAATATATATAATATTGTGTATTAAATATGAGGAGAGGTCAGCAACACTGTTACAAATCCAGTCTTAAAACTGTTCAAAGATATCAATGCTATTATTGAGTGATGACTAGATATAACCAAAACCTTATGGAAATAATGTCTAAAAAATTTTTACAATACTATTATGAAAAGGTCTGAAGAATGAGAAAAAAGTTTTTAAGTTTATAAGAATTATATATCAAGTGCTTCTGCGCCGACCAGATCTCGATTGCCTTTTCGGACGCCTTTTAAAAGTTTTCCTCATTTCCTGATTTCCAAAACATTAGAGCAGTGTTTGCACATTCAATGCCAAGTTCTCTTCACATAAGTTAAACTACTAGTTTGAGGTCAGGTCGGTCTGCTTTCATAGCGAGTTGTCTTAAAAGAAAATTTTCTTCACTAAAAAACTTTCTGTAATCTCAGTCTCTCTTCTCCCCTCTTCTTCTGATAATAATAATAATAATAACTTTATTTTTATTCACAACTGAATAGTTTTTGAGCTCAAGTTTTGTTTTATATTAAAAGCTTTCAATAGATAAAAACTTTTATCCACTCCTTATGTTATTTTAAATGTTTGATTTTCATCAAAAGTGATTTACTTTTATCTAATATTTTGTTGGATAAGTCAATAGTTGTGTTGAAGAGTGACTTTTCTCTCAATAACTTCCTATTTATATATTAAAACATCAATTGATTTAAAGCTGTTTTCTTACGGCTTTGGAATTCAATTGAAATTTTTATTTTCAAATTATGAAATATAGACTATATGTGCGAAATGGAGTTCAGAATAAGACTTTATGTTATTTTTAATTTCAAACCTGTGGCCGAACGACAAAGAGTTTTGTAAAAAAAAGTTTTGAAAACTTCAACATAACATCGATTAGAATACGAAGAAAACAGTTCTAAAAATTGTTGTGATTTCAAAGTTGTTTTTCTCAATTCTCAGTGTTTACTAAAGTTATTAGTTTTTTAAATCTTCTGTTTTCTTAGAAGTTTACTCCCAGTCCTAGAAAAAGTGGAATTTTGTTATTTGAATGAAATGGAAAACAAATTTAAAATTGAACTAAAATTTAAGCCAATATTTTCATCAATAGTTTTAAACTTTCTGGTCATTAGTTTTTTCTCAAATTGTGTTTTCGCACAACAAAATTGTAAGTAATGTTTGAATAAATGAATACAATTTTCAATTTATCCCTAAAACTAATTGATTGTATAAATGTTTATATATTTTTGTTTTTTAATGTAAATCAATACTCAAGTCAATAGTCATTAAAGATATTTATTGATAAATAACTTATTTTTCTTAGATTATATAATTAGTTAATTTCACTTTAAAATTCATGTAATTCTAACGTTTGAGAAAAAATCTCAGAAAAGTTGATATGAAGTTAAATTGCAATCAATCAAATCAAACCGAAACCGATTAAAGATCGATAAATAGAGTGAATTTCAATAGAATTTTTTTCGATATCTCAATAGTGTATAGTATTAGCTCTGATGTGAATGAATTAATTTATTTAAGGAAGAAATGATTGAAAGCTAAATCAAATAAATAATTTAAATATTGAATTCATTGAAACCGGCATTAGTTTTCACACGAAAATCAAATAATAGTAAATTATTTGATATAAATTTCAAAAATCACTAGAAGTCAATGGAAGTTAAATGGAAGTTAAATGTGGACAGGTAGATAGGGTCAAAATCACAGGAAAACTTCTGCCAGCTTTCCCAAAATCAGTGTTATATAACACCATAAAATAATTTGACAAGATGGTATTTTGTTTTCACTTCAGTTGACTCCTACTTAAGAAAGTATCGATTGTTTTGATATGTTATATAAGTTTACGGCTCAACAGATCAACTGATATGAAAATTACATCTTTTAAACTGATCCTAACTTTTATTTATTTATTTTTTCCCTTTTAAACGTCTCAAAGAATCATAATTATAGGCTATTGAATAAGTTTGTATTGAATCAAACAATTATTTGTTGAAAAGCAAAAAAACCAGATTTGAGTTTAAGATAAGAATCGGTAAAAGAAAATGTTTAAAAAAAACAAAAGAATTAAAACATTTGACTGACACTCAAAACAATTTAGTATTAAATTTGCAACTGATTTGACACGTGTTTAATATATTTTATTACATTGAATAAATTAAGTCAAAATATAGCTTCTGTGCGGAAATATAAGTTTTGATCTTCTAGTCTTTTAATCTTAAAATGACTAAACTTTTCAAGAATACCGGTAATTATGTACATAAATGTTCCTATAATTTATGTTTAGAAAGTTAAAAACTATTAAATTCATTAATTTATGCAAAACTTTATAAATTATAGACTGAATTATTGCATATAATTAGGACTAAATTAATCTCTATTTCATCTCACTTTATGAAAGTTTGTCCAAATGGTGGTGTCGTAACATTCGAGTTGATTACCGGACACGTATTCACAGCGCCCTCGGACACAGTGACTATGTTGCCCGGAATACTACATCTGACAGAATGTATGGACTGGTGCCTAACAAACGACACGTGCAGATCAGTCAACTTCGAGACCGGATTATGTGTATTACTCAGCTCTTCAGCCACTGAACGTCCCGAAGCATTAACTCCTTCTCAGTTCCCAGTTTTCACTATTTATGCCCAAAAAATTTGCCTAAAAGGTAAACATAAGCAATAATTAGGAATTCTTTAATAATTAATTTTATCTATCAATTAAAAAACACATTAATCTTTTGAAAATTAAGATTTTATTTTTTTCTTCTTTAATTTTTTTTATTGATTGTTTTAAAAGAAATGATTGTTTTGTTTTCCTCTTTTTCACGAGGCTTTTGACCATAATTTTTATGTGTTTTCAAATAACTATAAAATACTTTTACAAGTGTTGGTAAAACAACATTTTTTACACCGGCTTATGGTTTAAATAAAATAATCCGGAGACAAAATACATGAGAGTATAAGTAATGATTAATAATTTAGAATTACTTTTTAAAATATATATTATGTTAAATACCAATTAATGTGAGCCTATATTAGAGATATGTTTGACTGAAATATTGCTGAAAATGTTATTAAAGATATTTTTATTTAATACCATTGAAGATAAATTAAATGGACAGATGAAAAGTTACGAACTTAAATTAACAGTGATGGGCACAAAATAATTAAACTTAATATTTGAAAAATTCTTTAAAAAGGTCTTTATGCTAATTCTTCCTGTTGCAATCTTACGATTATAATAGACAAGGATGTATTATCATCTATTTGAAACATTTTATACAAATTAAATTTGTTAATAAACAGAATAACTTACTTAAAAACTAAGTTACTAAGTTTTTTTCCTGAACTAAAACTTAACTATTAGTTTTAATATAATATTCTAAACAGTGTCTGTTTCCTTTCCTAAAAAGTCATTTGAGCAAAAGAAAAACAATATTATTCAAATATTATGCACCCAATTGTTTTGCTTGAGTAAAATGTTATTACAGTTTCTAAAGAATGAATATTTTTAACTTCGCTTTCGAAGAAAAAGGAGTATATAAATTCGTTTGCACCGCCACCATTCACCCCATATTTCCATAGGTTTAACATCGGGTTGAATACAAATCTATGGGATGGGAGCCTCCATTGCAATGGGAACCTATTACAAATCTATGGGATGGGAGTCCCCATTGCAATGTGAACCTATTACAAATCTATGGGATGGGAGTCCCCATTGCAATGTGAACCTATTACAAATCTATGGGATTGGAGTCCCCATTGCAATGTGAACCTATTACAAATCTATGGGATAGGAGTCCCCGTTGCAATGTGAACCTATTACAAATCTATGGGATAGGAGTCCCCATTGCAATGTGAACCTATTACAAATCTATGGGATGGGAGTCTCCATTGCAATGGGAACCTATTACAAATCTATGGGATAGGAGTCCCCGTTGCAATGTGAACCTATTACAAATCTATGGGATTGGAGTCCCCATTGCAATGGGAACCGATTACAAATCTATGGGATAGGAGCTTAAGAACCACCTAATTTATTGTGAAAGAAGAGTTATGTACATTAATGGTTCATTCTTGTTTATGTTATTAATTTTTTTAGACAAGAAGAAAGTGTGTACTTATGGCTGGGCTTTTGAAAGAGTCAAAGGATTCGAATTGAAAAGAATGGGCAAAAAGAATGTGAAAGTAATGTCAAGACTAGAATGTATGCAAATATGTTTGAGTGAAAATGATTTTGAGTGTCGGTCTGTTAACTATGACATCGAAAGCAATGAGTGTTCCCTCTCTGATATGGACAGACATACTATCAATATTAACAATGAATTGAGATCCAGAAAGTATGGCCCGTCTTCTGGAACTATAGACTATATGGAGAACAACTGTATTCAAGGTTTATATCAAATATAACTTAAGAAAACTATTGATATCAATATTTATTTGTTGTTTAATGTTTTAGAGCCCAAAAAATTGTGTGATTTTCGTCCCATTAATGGAAAAATTTTGAAAACTGTTGACTCTGTCTATGAAAATGTTAAGACTATAGAGGAATGTAAAGAAAAATGTCTGAATAGTCCCTATCGTTGCCATTCATTTGATTTCGGAGACCCGACTAATAGTGTCTGTCGAACGAGTCATTTGGATAAGAATTCTTTGACTCACATCGAGAATCCATACATTGAAATAAGTGGGGCCACGACTTATGAACTCCTGTCCTGTTATAACGGTTTGTTATATAGCAATACATTGTGTGAAACCAAACTATTTTCTCAATCATTTATTTATCATTTTTAGTAACAATTTTATGTCATTCCCGAGAAATGGTAGCAAAAGTCAGGACAACTAAAGTATTTGACGGAAAAATTTATGCCAAAACAAAGCCAAACATTTGTGTTAATGATATCAGCAATAGCTTAGAGTTTGAGATTAAGATGAAGTATAACGACGTGGAGTGTGATGTCAAACAGCAGAGCAAAGGACAGTTTACTAATGATATTGTTATACAACATCACGATATGATTGTTACGACTCAGGACTTGGGGCTAAGCATACATTGCAAATACGATCTCTCAAACAAAAGTATTTCAAATAATGTGAATTTTGCAGTCGATGGGTAAGAATGAAAACTTGTTTCTATAAATAAATCCCTATTTGAATGAAATATCGTTTTATCTTTTCATTTGTTAAGCACTTTTTAAATTTTTTATAATTGCATTTTATCGATAGTAAAAATGTTAATACAAATTATAACGATTTCAAAAAATTACAAGATTTACTAGTTAAATTAAAACTTTTATTTCGATTTTTTTCATTTATAAAAGTTTTGAATCGAATTTGGATATACAGTAGTAATAGACTATTACTGCAATGAGTAACACAAGCTTTGAAAACTATTTTCGTTAAAGGAGTCAAAACTTGGAATAGGATATGAGATCTGAAGACAGTCTCAAAAATTTTAAAACAAGACTAAAGTCTTTGGATTTCGATTCTTTAACTTAGTTTTAATCAATTATTATATTTATTTTTGTTTTTATATTATTTATATTTTAAACGGCTTTTTATGAAAACCAGGATAAAGATTGATTTGATTTGATAAGAATAATACTATGGATGCCCAATGGGGGAGGAGGGTATAGCCTAAATATCCCTCCCCTGTGATGAAGATGAAAATAGGAGCCCCCCCTAGAAATTTTGAGAAAACGGCACCGAAGATGCCATTTTTGTAAAATATTCTGTGAAATTCTTAGAAAAATAACAGAATTTTGTCAGACTCTATTAAATTCTTGCAAAATTCATCATAATTAGCTTCATTTCTGCCAAATTCTGTTAAAATATCCATGTCTATAATTTCCACTGTTGTGCCTGATATATTATCAATACTTTCGTTACTTTATTTATATTACTTTATTTCATCTACTTTAGAAAATTTATCAGAGATGTCCAGATTTGAATATTATGTAATCACCAATGGGGTACTTTAATTTTTCCGTAATTTTAGGGGGCGAGGGTCGAAAACTCACGGTATTTGTTTGAAAGATTAAGCTTTTTCGAAATCGAAGGCAAAAAAAATTCCAAAATAACCCTATCTGAACGACCTCCTAAAATGATGTGAAAAGTACCCTGAATTGATTATTTCTGCGATATCTCGACTAAAAATTGGTGATTTCATAATTTTCAAGTCTGGACATCCCTGAAGTTTATACACTATATATAAAAGCTTTAATAACTTATTTTCCATTAAACAGAGACGTCGACACAATTGGAAGTCATTCGGAAACAGTTAGTTCTCCTAACGTCACGATGAAAATTACTGATCTGTCCAGAAGTGATATCTCATCGGCACAAGTGGGAGATTCACTTTTGTTAAGATTCTCAATATTAGAGAAGTCGAGTGAGTTTTTATATTTATGGTTCTCTCAAATAAATGATAAAATTCCAGTAAAAATACATTTTCAAAGATTTAAAGAGTGATTAGGTTTTGCTACACATTCCATATGACCTGCACTTCACATATTGTACATTAAAAATCAATTGAAAGATTCAGACAACATAAATTAATCCATCAATTTTAAATTCTAAACCAAAAACAGTTTGATATTTCAACTCTTGGCTTAAATATGTACGTGAAGTACAGGTATGGAAATGACTTACTATACTAAGTCATGACATAACTTATATAGAATAGAGAGCCAATAAAACTTTTGTTATAATGCTATTAATAATGATATTTTCAGCAGAAATTTGATTAATAGCATAAAAATAAATAACTTTTCATTCGATGCTTTCTTTTGCAATGCTTTTTATAATTACTCAGAACTTCGTTTAAAAATTATTAACAAAACCTATTTTTTGAACTTCAGGTCCGTATGAGATATTCGTTAGAGAATTGGTTGCTATCGATGGCGCAGACCTTTCAGAGATAGTACTGATTG
>JAQFXN010002592.1:0-12362 GCA_034693365.1 Liacarus xylariae
AGAGAGTTACACTTTTAAAATGAATCTTTTTTAATTAAATAAAGTAAATTCAAATAATTCATAAAAAACAATTTATACAGTAATTTAATACATAGTTACTACTGTTCTTAGATATAATAATTTATATAAAAGGAATAGTATTTTACTTAAATATAGAAAAATATCAGCTCTCAATCTATGAGTCATAAATACCAGTGATGTGGGGATAACCAAAATAATTCTTGAATTTAAAAAATGGTTGAATATTTTCTGTAATAAAAATTAAGGATGGCCAATTTAAAATCAAATAAGTTTACGAGAAAAATAGCATCATAAAACTTCCTTAGTTTATACCCTCCCTTCATCTGAAATCTGACTGAAAATTCAAATAGAATAAGAATTTAATAACCGTCTGACTTGGACCACCTTGGCTACCCTATAAAATATTTTATACATTTATGTAATTCAATACGAAGTCATTTCATTCAACTTTTTTTTAAAAAAAAGATTTTAATTTGAATTCTCTTATAAACTAAATTAATTTTATGCTTTTGTAAAGATATATCTCTTAAAAGGATATGATTTTGAATATCTCAGTCTTATTCGTTCGGAAGATATTTAATACAATAGACATAAATGTGGTTCATATTTCATATTCTTCTCTCATTAGCCATCACTGCTGTTGTTAAGGCATATGCCTTTCCAGACATTTTCGGCATTTCCAGAAATATACTGGTTTTGTATTCTACAAGACATGTCATATTTAACAGTAGTTTTCAGTCAAAACTGTTTTTTATTTGAGAAATAAATTTTTTAATTGTTTTTTGATTAACATTTTTCTAAAGAGATTTATGAATTAAATTAACTTTTATTTCAATTTGTTGTGTCGTCTCTAAAGTCAACAAAGTTTTTAAATAAAATGTTTAAAAGTTTCAGAAAATTTTTTAAAAGATCTCAACGAAAGACTAAACCCTATAATAACGACTCTTTCGATCGATTCGGCGATGATTTGTGTGAAGAAGTGTTAAGTTATCTATCGTTTGAAGAGAAAGTGAAGTTTGAATGTGTGGCCAAACAATGGAAGCGAAGTATTTATCAAAAGCAATACGAAATTGACTTTAATTACAGTATTAGTGATTCAATAGAGGCTTATGTGCGGAGAGAAGGAGTGAATGAATTTACAGGAATTGAGACAATTGTTAGAAAGTGTCCGAACATTACATCCATTTATGTCTCGCGATATATGAAGAATAGGGAAGAAGTGTTTGAACTGATTATCAAATATTGTCATAATTTGACACAAATTACAGCAGATTTTCATGGATTGACACAAAACACTATTAAAGAGTTTTGCAATAAATTTGAATCAAAATTAGAAAAAATCAATTTTATATCTATTTATGAATCAAATGAAGAGGTTTTGAATTTTTTCCATAATTTAAAACTATTGGACATCAAATCAGTGAATGATATGTCAGTCTTATTCAACGGAACCGAACTAATATTCACTAAATTAACTAACATTTCATTCACTTATTCTTCTAATGACTGCAATAGAATCGGAATATTCTGTGAAGAAAACAAAAATAGTTTAGAATCGATTGAAGTGTGCATTGAATACGAAGTGACACAATCGGAATCAAATATTTTGTTCATTGAATTAACAAAATTATCAAAATTGAAAAGTTTAGTCATAACTGGAGAGACATTAATAGATAAATCATTTCTAAAATACTTAAGAAAATTAAGTATTAATTGTTTGGATATTAAGAAAATTGAGATCAATATTAGATTAGAAACTATTAAATTGTTTCCTAAAGTACTTAAAATATTTAATTGTTTTAAACTATTAAAACATTTAAAACTTTATATAATTAGTGGCAATGAAAGCGATGAATACGTCATAAGTAGTGAAACACTGAATGAATGCCAAAACTTAACTCATTTGACAATTATTTCCTCAAATATTATAATAACCGATAAGTTCTTCAGTAATATCGATAAAAATCTGCCTAAACTACAGCACATCCACTGTTCCAACGCTCACATCTCTGAATATACATTCAATTTATTGTCCAATTTATCAAACCTGCGCTCAATTGCTTTATATTCAAGTGTTTCGATTGCAATGATTAGCGAATCAGTTGTTTTGAATTTAATCAGAATTTGTCCTAAAATCAAATCAATATTTTTTAATAATAATGAAAATTATATTGAATTGAATGACTCAGAGATATCACTATTAAGACTAAATAGCGAACCGAATAGCAATATACAGATAATTCAGAACTGTATTAATAGTAGTAGTGATGAAAGTGAATTGCAATACATCTCTGAAAGTGATTCAAACATTTAAATAAATAAAAAATCTATTATTTTTAAAACTTATTTTAGTTAAAAAAAATTCTAAACAATTATATGTTTTATGAAAAGATTATTTTTTAAACTTATAAACTAATCAAATCTAAATTTTTATCATATTATTTAATTTATGTTAAAAGTTAATTTGATTCCTTACAAAAAATAATCCAAATATTTCATATATTCTCAAAAATTAATTACATTAAAACATGTTTACTATTTACTATAAAATATTGATTGAAATGGAGAGTGGGAGTACCCCATTAGCCCCAAACCCAATAGCCCTAATAATGTTATATTCTTTTTTTAAATAAAGAATATTTTAAAAAATAAATATAAAAGTCAAATTTTTGCAGAGTTGAATTATAATTGAAGTAATTTACCATTTCGCAGATTTTTGTAAGAATTCAACAGAATTTAGCCAAATTATAACGAATTCTGTAAATATTTACACGAATATCTTCAAATTTAGCAAGAAAGGGACCAAGAGAGTTTTATTTTTTTTATAATATTCTTGTAAAAATTCTTATAAATATAATTAATTTGGCGCTATTGGGTTTGGGGCTAATGGGATCAAACGATTGAAATGTATAAAACATTTATGAAATAAAAGCTTATTTAAATCTTAATATTTCTTCTTTAAAACTTATACAATTGTACAATTCATAATTTTTTATAAACTATTGAAATATATAATAATGAGTCAATCATTTTTAACTACCCTAAAGTTCTGTAGATAACCCGCCCGTGTGTATAACCCGCAGCTCTCAAAATGTAGTTATTTTATAAAATATTTATATAACCCAGCTTTACAATTTAGTATCACTAGATAACCCGCACCTAATGTATAACCCGCATATGTAATATTTTAATAATCAGGGATACGCAAAGGAGTGGGAGTAGAACCCGGAATGTCTAACATTTCGACCGGATAGCCCTATTGGCTCAGCACTCATAACAATTTTCAGATTCAATTTCGCAATATTCTGTCAAATTCTGTGAAAAATACCAGAATTCGGTTAAATTTTTGTTAATATATCTGAAATTTACCTAAATTCTCACAGAATTCATAATAATAAATAAAGTTCTTCTCAATAAATAATTTTCATTTTCATTATACTGTATAACCTGCACCACATAGATAACCCCGCATGTGAAAATTTCTCTAACTTTCTTACAAAACCCGCGGGTAATCTACAGGACTTTAGGGTAATTTGTAGTTTAACTTTTTATTCACATTCCGGTAATTATTGCATCGATTTTCAAACATTAAGTTTTTAAAAATTCACATTCACTCAAACTCCCTCTCCACTCACTCTATGGTTATGTGCGAAATAGGTAGTCCCATCAATGAAGGATGGTCATTATTTGCTAAAGTGATACACCAGAGGCCAAACTACTCCTTCCTCTATTAATTTAAACAAATTTGTCAAATATAATTCAATCTACAGTAATAACTTAAAACACATTTGACACCAAAACAAGTTTATCCTCTCCCTTTATCTGATTAAACCTTGATAATTATTACTGCTCTAATTAATGGTATAAAACTATAGTCATAAAAGTATGAATTGATTTCGTTTTAGATTTTAATTTTCTAATTGACAATTGATAGCAAAGTCTTAGCCTAACAAAACAATTTGGTTCGGGTCTACTAAACCCACTAAACTGGGCGTATCTTAAGTTTAAAACATTTGTTGGAGTTAGTGAGCGCTTCTATTATTTATAAAGCTTGAGAGATGTGCCAATGCCTGTTTTCATTGCCATTGCCTCTGTGCCTGTTTTCATATCGATAAATGTTTATATGGATCGCACATAACATAAGTAATTAAAATGGTTAATGGCCGGAAGGGTTAGTGCCAAAAGTTATGAGCGTTCACTTCAACACAAAGTTAAAGAAATAATATTCCAATTTAACAAAACTATAGCACAATTTAGTTCAGAATAGTGTCTGAAATTTTTTTATTTTATTTGATGAGAAGTCATTTTTAAAATGTTTAAAATTTAGGTGTTATTCACTTTAAGGTAAACAAAAATAGAAATAAAGAAACGCAGAGAAGAGTGGAGTGTATAGCGAATAGTTACTACTGTAACAGTAGTGTTGTGTTGCAGTGCTTTTAAAGAAAAGTTGTATACTTTTTGATCAATGCTTCAGATCTTTATTACTATTAATTTTTGAGTGGACTTTAAAATCAAATGTTTGTTTATTCTAGGATTTGGATCTCTATTAGTGAATTTTGTACTCTAAAG
This sequence comes from Liacarus xylariae, assembly GCA_034693365.1. Lineage (NCBI taxonomy): Eukaryota > Metazoa > Arthropoda > Arachnida > Sarcoptiformes > Liacaridae > Liacarus > Liacarus xylariae. The sequence continues at coordinate 4,591 of JAQFXN010002592.1, forward strand.
GTAGGGGTAGTCAAAGAAATGGGAGAGGAGTAGACATATAGACGTTACCGTTGAGAACAGCACCGCTACTTTAGATGTTATAAATAAGAAATTATGGCATTGAGTGTGAGTTGAGTTCACAATAATATCATCAAATAATATGATTAAAAGCAAATGTTGGAAATGTCAACACAAAGTTGAGCAAAGGTTGACAAACCAGAATCACCTGGACTTAGAGACCAGTACAGTGTTGGGGACGACCCCAACGGCCAAACTTCAACTCATTGTGAACTCAATTCTACAGTATTTGTATTTTAAGTTAAACAAAGCCTTAAAGGTATGGATTGTTTAACGAAACGATGGGTATATTGAATAACAAGAATAATAGAAAGGGGCCAATACTATAGGGGCCAACAGAATGCAGAGGTACTGCTTTACTATTACTACTAGGATTGAGAGTGAGGAACAGTGAGTAGTAAGCAATGAGTGCCCAACGTTTCAATGGAATCAAATCTGAGTGATTGTGAGCGTAGTATTGATGAACAGGTCTGGAGGTCTGGGTCTGCAGTGGAGAGACCGTTACGAGAGTTTGTAAGTCTGTTGGGAACAGACAGAGTCTCACACGTTGTAAGTCCATTGTGTGATTATAGCACCCGTATTGTACTACATAACTATTGTAGTTCTCTCTATGAGCACCTGGTATGGCACGTGTCGTACTGCTTGAAAAGGTGACCGACAGCACCGGCACACGACAGTCCTGAATCACCTTTTACTCGATTGCCTGAACACCTATTGTATTGAGGCCTCACTCACTCTAAAACGGATCCCCTTTTGTAGCGAAGAGTGAGAGTGAGAGCAGAATCTATTAAAACTCAGTTGGGATTGGGATCTGTGAGCTCTATAAATAGTCATATTCTGACTACGGGTGCTCTGCTCTCATGAGCTGTGCTTTGCTTTGCTTTGCGGGGATCTTAAAAAACTGAGTTCAATAAAACGAATTAACGGTTTATTGCAATGAGAAGTCATAAGACTATAAATATATTAATCAAAACAAAACTATTGATTGAATACAACTATAATAACTTTTATTTTAAGAAAATAAAAATAATCAAAACAAACCTTTCCTCCTGGGGTAGGCCTGTTTCCTCCGCGTACACCTGAGACCGTTGTCTGCCATATAAGCCATGCTCTCATTCTTGATCATAGAGTTTCACAAAATACAGATGAGAACAGAGCAGATCAGACTCACTGAATCGGCAATAGAGCTCCAACACCAGCGATACTGTATATCCAATTTCAAGCTGAAGAGGTGGAGCATAACTGTCCAATAGGATCTGTAATTATTGTGAGAAATACAAATAGACTCAATGTATGCGCTATCTGTTCTTCTACACCACAACTACAAAACTTTTTATTACATCACTTCTTCATCTAATAAAAACCAGTGGTATATGAAAATACTTTTCAACCCATTTTCTATCTTGGTTTTTTTTGTTTCAACTATAAACCGGTTTAATTTTGAAGCACACCAGCATGGATACACAAAAGGAGAATTAATCAAAACTTTTCCTTGTTGTAGTCTCTAGCCTACCCTTTCTGAATCCCGGATTATATGTGAAAATTTTTCAGCATAATCATCCAGGTGATGATTTTATTGTAATGTACACATCAGTTGAGGCAAAAAATTAATACGAAATATGATATTTATTAATATTACAATAATACATACGTATGTATTTGAAAATATTGTGAGTTAAATACCTTATCCTTAAATTCATTGCAACTTTTGAAAAGTAAATGTTAAGACATAGACAGTTGACCCAAAGAAGAATAATGCATTGACTCTCTTAATGGAAGAAAATTAACTTAAGATTCCAATTAGAAGTGCTAAAGTTGACCGACACTTCGGTATAGAGCAGAACATTTTCGCTAAACACTGTTAGTTTCATCAGTGCTGAGATGCAAGTAATTTCACTCGCATTCAAGACTTATGGCAAACCGAGGGTCGAAAGAATCTAATACTCAGAAGTAGTCAAATTACGCTAATTAAAACTTTCTGTTCAGGCATTTGTTTATTTTCAATTCAAAAAACATTAACTATGACTCAGACATAGCTATTCAGACACAAATAGAACAATTTTAAAGTAAAATACTACTTTTTCCTATTGTTTTAAGTCTATTTCAGAGATGGACTTTTTTTTATTTCCTGTCGATGTGTAGAACACTTTTCGGTCATTTGTTTGATTCAATTTTAACGCATACAAGATTTGTATATAAACACCTTTTTTTAATCAAATCAAATATTTTTTATTAACTCAGCTTTTGAAGTAAAAGGAGTGTAGAGATACGTATTGGATTTTATATGATGATGATCAACAATTTTGATATTCGGTGATTTTTAAAAAATAGCGCAATAACATATTCTTTTAATAATAGATGCCGTTAATAGTAGTATTCAAATAAGGCTTAGTCTAAACATTTCATTTATCGATAATTTAACGCATCTATTATTAAAAAAATATCTTATTGCGCTATTTTTAAAAAATCACCGAATATCAAAATTGTTGATGATGATACAATGGAAATGGCATGGGATGAGAGCTTCCAATGAGATGGGAGACTACGATAATGTTATGATATGGGAATCTATGACAAATCATGCCCTAAGCAAATATAATTTCTCTTAACAATTTTCAGGGAAAGCGGAGTTATATATATTCATGGTTCATCTTGTTTAATCTTATATTTATTATTTATTTTCATTCAAAATTAATTGAATTTACAATATTTTAATAAACAATTAAATACTAAAACATTTGTTTTATTTATAAATCTTTTATGCGTTAAAGTTGAATCAAACAAATGACCGAACAGGGCTCTACACATAGACTGGAAAAATTATAAAGTCCATCTCTGAAATAGGTTTCAAACAATAGAAAAAAGGTCTTCCCTCATAGGAAATATAATGGGAAAACACTGTAATGACTTATTATTTTGGGCCAATAATAAAATTATAAGGATTGACATTCATGTGTTAGAATTATAGCCTAAAACCTTCGTTTGATGAGTCAATTTTGTTTGTTATTCATTAATGGGTACTCTTCAACATTTATGAGCGACAGAAGAGCACAGAGTAGCATAGGAACGCCACAGAAGAGCTCTATATAGCAGTACATTAGCACTAGAGTATATGCTATATAGTGTAGTTTGCAATATAATGCTCTTCTGTGGCTCATATATGCTCTTAAACAATATTTATTGGTTGTGAATGTCACACCTGATGCCTCACCAGTCAGTTGCAGCAGTGCTCACATCAATAAATACTCATTACATTTATTATGCGATCATCGCTTGTCTTCCATTTCCTGTTTGCATCACTTTATGTGAACACTAATGAAAGTTTACGTATTCATAAAGTCTACCGTAAATACATGTTTCCTGTGTTTCAATTACTTTAAATAAATTAGGTATTCATTGTTGTCTATAATTTATCCAATTGTCCTAATATAACACAATTTACTGCTTATAAGCGTTAAATTAATGCTATTATTGTATAATTTTCGTTGTATTACTTTTTATTGATTAATTAAATTATAATAGATTTTTAGCAATTTTTCATTCTTGTGGTTCATTAACTCTAATTAAACTTTAAGTAATTTTCAGACTAATTAATATAGTCTCTCTTAATTCTAGTCATATACTGTAGATATACCTAAGCTTTAATATGAATAATCGATTAAACATTCCTTTCTCTGCTTTAATAAAAAGGTTTATATTTCATACAAAAACAAATCCGCATTCAATTGAATCTTTTCTCTCTTTCCTATTCAATGCATTACTAAAAATGTAATTCAATATAATTTACATATTATATAAAAAAGTTTTATTTTACTTTAAAAGTTATCAATAATTTTCAATATATTTATAAAATTAAATTTAAATATTAATAATACGCAACAGTTTTTTGCTTATGACTAGAGAATCAAAAGTCACTTTAAAAAACTATTTTATCGGTATATACTGTAGTATTGACCAATCATGACCAAGAAGCCAAATAAATTGCCTATGCGAATTTCGCGGGCATAGGCTTGAGTTCTTTTACCGCCCGCTGTTCATAGTTAGAATTGACAGAAAGTATATACAGCATAGTTACAGTCCCTGTGCATTCATTTAACAATTTTGTATTAACTTTTAACAACAGCTTATCTAAAGTCTATGAGTTTCAATAACTTTTAACACTTTTTTGAAATCTATTAACGATTACTCGTTTGGATATATAAAGAAAGAAAATAGGAAAATATTTTAAAAAAAATTATCTAAGAATTTTAAAAAATTCAAATTAAGGGTAAATTATTTTTTGTTTTTATACGATTTTTTCAACAATATTGCTGGTGTTTAGGGGTGGGGGCTAAACAGTTTTGTCCAAAAAATATGTAATAAAATCTGAAAAACTATTGTTTAATTTTTTTTATTAAAATTTAAAAAAAGTTCACTGTTCCTTGCTAAATTATAACCCCTCTCCACCAGAAAATCATTTCCAAAATCCAAACGTAATTTTTGAGAATCTCAGAGAATTATTTGAAAATGTATTTATATTTTCTTTCTTTACAGATCCAAAACCAGTAATCGTAAATAGTTTTGAAACAAAAAGTTTTAAAAGTTATTGAAACTCATAGACTTTAGATAAGCTGTTAATTGAATGCACAGCGAGTGTATAGTCAGAGTGTTGCAAAGTTTCAAGCTATTTATAAGCTATTTATATTCAAAGTAACTATAGAAGTTGGATCTCACTCTAAGGCCTCCAACTGCCCGGATGGCGGTTAAGTCTAATGAGAGATGACAGAATGTAGGTTTTTAATATTAGCGAGGCGATATATAACATCAGACTCATATCCGCACAATGCCGTAAATTATAGATTCATATTCCAATGAATATGAACCTATATTGAAAGGCGTCTATATAGAAGAATGTATAAGGCTTGGACATCACTGACATATTAGTGCATATTAGAGTTTGATATCACTGAAATGTGTATATATGATACTGTCAAATTTTCTCATATTCCTTTATCTGGTCAGCTTTGAATGAGTTTATTTTATTCTTCGAAATTCTAATAAATACGAGAGTTGGGTAACTCAGCGGGCATTGTGGCCGCCTTCTAAGCGAAAATTAGTTTTATACAAGCTCAGTAATGAATGTCTAATTTTTGATGATTTTCAAAAAAAAGCTGTTTTTTTACTGCTCAGAGTTATTCTAACTTCACTACTATCAATGAGCCTAGTCAACATTTTTTAGAAGGTTTTTTTGAAGGTTCAAAGCTCAATGCGTTGGATCACTGCTCTAACACCGAAAGGTACTGAAGTAGATCATGAAAATGTGTAAAAGAATATATTAATAAATTGATTAGTAATAAAAATTAAAAATTATTTAATTTAATAAAATAGACATGAAATTTAAGATTTATAATAACAGATAATTTTTATAAATTTTTAATAAAGTATTTTTAGAAGAAAAAAACAGATTTTTACATCTAATTAAAATCTATTTATTTAATATGCATTTGACTTCATTTTTTTAATTTTCAGTTATTAATATTTTTTTAATATTCTTTATTAGTGTTTATTCTTAGCCTTACTGTAGGAAACTATAGGAAAATTATTCTCAAAAGTTATGTATTTTCTTATTATTTGTATCTTTTTCTGCACAATTGCATTAAATAATCATGTTGGTAGTCATCGCGGTAGGTATCAAGGAAGTCCGCACAATAGATATCGTGTCGCCAACTATGAAGCTGATTTTGATAATATCAATCCGGATGTTCTTGGAGGTGATCAAGATAATGCGGATAATGTCGATAATGGAGACAGACAAGACTCAGGCTTACTCGATGCCGGACTTTTACATCAATCGCAATTTTGTATTATTAAAATTTATTTTTATATATAGATTTTATTATAAATTTTTTTAAAAATTTATACTTGCTCATTGGTTGTACTGAAAAACAAGGGTTTTTATTAAGGGTGAGATAACGTATCTGCATGGCTTACTCTCATCTGCTTCATTAGATAGCGCTTTCTAAATGCCAAGAATATTTAATTGGTAATGCTAACGATACAGTTATACTAATTTGAAATCTGTCCCCGGGTGCCCTTCTAATTGTTCCGAGAAAATATTGGTTAACATTCAAGTTTTATATTATATATACAATCTATATATTGTATAATAAAATCATTGCGAGTGAGTAACCGAATCGTTACTGCAATGAAAAGCATTTGACCTAAAATTACATCAGATATAGTCTGCCGTCAAAAATTGTTTTCAATAGCAGAGACACATTCACTTTTGAGCTTCATTATTGATAGTTTTATAGACTATCATTATTGAACCTCAAGAATGATGTGACTATAGATCTTTTTTCTCAATTCAAGAGAATTAGAAAAAGACTAGTGTGATAATGGTATAGCTATTCTGTGAAATTCCTTCTAAATTCTTTAAAATAAACTGTTTTTAAAGTATTCGCTATATTTCTTAAAAAAAATACATAGCTTAGCAAATGCAGAGCAAAATATTTTGTCAATTTGATGGAAACCTGATCAACACTGCATATCAACCTCAACAGTGGGCCATACCCTCTCCGCCAACTATATAACAATTTTGACAATACGTTGCAGAAGCGCCTGTTTTCTAAAATGTTCTGTTAAATTCTTGAAAAATAATAGAATTTTCTCAAATTCATGCTCGATACTATCAAATTATGTTAATTTCTTCTAAACCAAATCAAAATTCTGTTAAATTAAGACATTTTAAATTAAACTTTTCAAGAATTTAAAGATTGGCCAATACCTTCTCGTGGACCATTACCCTATCCCAATTTGGAAGAATTTATAAGCTCACATAACGAATTATATAACTTTCTGTAACTCTTGTGTCCTTCTTTCGGCATAGTTCATTTAAAATAATATTAAATTTTATGCTGTCAAAAAAATAAATAGTTTGATTTTATTTTTGATATAAGCAAATTATACAATAAGTTTTTATATTAAATAAACTAAATTAATTCCGTAGTTCTAGATAAATTGTGCTCGTTTGGAGTAAAATCAATTGAAAATGATGTAGATCTATATAGGCGAAAACAAGATAGTGCTATAGGCTGCAGAAAATATTGTCTTGAAAAATTTAATGTAAAAAACGCTTTTTGTGATGATAATTTAAAATGCCAATGTACTGAAGCACAAAGATGCACACCAAACGGCGAAGATATTGAGTGTGATATTAGATGTAGAGCCAAGAATACGAATCCTTCTATTGTACGACACGGATCATGTGACGGTAGCAGATGTACTTGCCATGATAGTAAGTATAGGGAAATAATTATTTATATATATTTATACAGTGGAGATCATTTTAAAAGAGACAGACAAATGCTTGATTCTTACTAATTAGCTTTGAGTTTTTACATTGGACTAATCTTTAACCGAAAGATTAACATTAATATGGAATAATGCAAAATAAAAAATTTGATACAATGTCTTTTTATGAATGATCAAATTAATATTTTGTCTATCGGTCACTGCTTAGACAAACATGAAAACTCAAAGCCAATGAGTAAGAATAAAACATTAGTCTGTCTCTTTTATAATGATCTCCACTGTATAATACAATTATATTTGATTATATAAATATATTTGATCATGCGAGAACTAGCAATTATGCATCGCTGCTTTATAGTTTCATTTATGGAAAGAATTTTCATCTAATTTTATATTTAAATTAATTTTATCCTTGTTATTAA
>JAQFXN010002593.1:0-12361 GCA_034693365.1 Liacarus xylariae
TTTAAAATTATATATCTTTCAAAATCTCAATTAATAGATCGATCATATATTAGTATTAAGACAGACTCCGACCGAACCAATCTCTACGCATATGTCCAATCCATTACAGCATGATAAGCTATTAGAGCCACATCCTGTTCCTCCTGCAGTAACACATGATGGTGGTGTATTTGTTTGACAATGAGCTAAAAAATAAAGCAAAATGCTTTATATTAAATGAAAATGTTGAATTGTTTGAATAACTATACCAAGAGCAATGCAACCAAAAATTAAACATTAAATGAAAATATTATTCATTTTGTTTGAAAAAAAAATTAAATTTCTTCTTAAATTTTTACAATAAAATATTTCACCTGAGTAGTAGTAGAGTAGAGAACAGAAAATTTCATAATTCTAGTAGAGTTTTGTATTGAATAAAATATCAAAAATAAAATTGAGTATTTCTTTTGCAAGAATTATAATTTGGTGCTTAAATAAGGTGCAAAAATTTTCCATGTTTCTTATTTTCTATTTATCAGTTTTTTTAAATAAAAATCGATATATTGGAGAAAGAATTGACTGATTTTCAATTTGCCGATTGTGAAAATGTGTTTCCAAAAAGAGATTTAATTAAATCCATTCAATTAATTCTGTCAAAGAATTATTTCATATATATTATTGTTTGGTATCGACAAATACACGGCTTAGCAATTGATAATAGCTTATCACCAATTCTATTCTCGATTTATATGCAAAACATTTTCAAATTACAGGAAAATATGATTAATAAGCCTTAAGAGAGATTTCTATTTATATGTTGATGACTCCATCTTATTAACGAATAAAGGCAAAGAGTGTTTTGATAATTATTTCAAGCGATTAAATGAATTAAGGCCTAATATTGAGTTTAAAGCTGAATTTGAGACCAATAATAAACTTAATTTTGTGGATTTAAGTTAATCAATAATAGTGAGAGAATTGATTTCAAAATTTACAGAAAACCAACGGAAGTTAACCTATTTCTAAATTTTACATCAAATCATAATTTATACGCAAAGATTGCTGTAATTGACTCACAAATTAGACCAGCATTTCTACTCAATATATATGAATGTGATAATGAATTCAAATTTGTTAAATGAATTTTACAACAAAACGGTTATCCTTTGCAAATAATTAATAAAAGAATTATTAAATTATCCCATCATCGTTTTTCAGACGTTTTCATTGAGTCAGTTTGACATCAATTAAGTTATGACAATCCCTTATGTTAGGGGCATTTCGTAATAAAAGGAAAAATAATACAAAAATATGAATTCAGTCCAACATTTTATTGTTTAAAGATTAAAATGAATTCATTGTTATATGAAAAGAGAGATCGATTTGATATCGATCTGAGAAATTGTTTTTATCGCATAAATTATTTCTCTTGTAATAAACTATATGTCGGGGAAACTAATCGATTCCTAAAGACTCGAATACAAGAACATAAGGCATACGTTAGAAAGTTTGAAATAGAAAAGTCTCCGATTGCAGAACATGTCCACAAATACAATCATACTATAGACTGGAACAGTTCTAAGATAGTGGTCAGTATTGATGATTATCATAAGAGGAAATTAGGAGAAGCCCTGGTCATTCGTGGCTATAGTGAAACGCTATTAATGAATAGAGATAAGGGTCAGAACGTTAACAATATATGGAATCCAGTTATTGAGAAACGAGACTGAATTCAATTGTTTAATTCATTTATTTTATTTCAAATTATATAATATTTATATTTTCATAAGTCATATCTAATTCACTGATGAAGAATTTGGATTAAGTTGTAAGCGCTTGGAGTAGATTAAATTTCATTTTTTCACTGAATAAAAGAGTTTATTTTTCTTAATTTAAATATCTGATTTATATGAATTAGAATTGACTGAACAGAATTTAACTAGAACATCATTCATTTCAAGGGAAACTAAAATTTAATAAACGAGAAATAACCGATAATTTTTATATCTATAATAGTTTTAATCAGGGGTAGCCAATAGGGTATAGCCTGAGTCAGACGATGAATTGTACCACGATGAATTGTCTTTTTAACACAGTTAACACCAATTTAAACTGAATGGCTATTACTATGCAAACTTTTGCTCATTTTCCATATATTATTATTCAATCAATCAATATTAATCAATCTTATTTCATTTATATGAATGCTAAATGATTACTAAAACTTTACTTCTTTATTGGTTTACTAATTGTTTTACTAATTAAATGAATATTATTTATATCTAAAAGCAATTATTTAATTTTCGATGTTATAGTCATTCAATATTTTAGTCAATCGCTGTTTTAGTTAAGCCATTTTTTAGTTGATTTTTGATTATCGATATTTTCTCCGGGAACCCATTAAATGTACATGGAAAATTTACAAAACGCTGTAATAGCCATTCAGCTTAAATTTGTCTTAATTGTACATATTAATACATAATTCATAATGTTAATTTTATTTGGCTTGATTCTAGTTTTATAATCAATTCAACACAATCTCAAGATATATTTAATCTATCCAGCTAATACACTACATTCTTATTATTTCGATTTATTTTATATTTTTCAAGTAATTAGTGACCGAAAGCTTAATAGTAATACTTAATAATTTGAAATATAAATTTTGTTATAAAGAGTTTCTATGAATTAATTAGTTTATATTTTAATCTCATTTTTTTGATATCGTTCACTGATTACTCAAATAATATAAATTAAAGCAAGTTAGTAACAAAGTAGTGTATTAGCTGGTTCGATTAAAAATATCTTGAGTTTAAGTTTAGGGCTATATTATATGGTATCCGCTATAATTCTCGGCGTTGGGTGAATTGATGATCTTCCATTTATGCACTTTATATATGTGTCATAAATTAAAGAGTTGAATTGAAGTTAATAATTTTTAATGTTGTAATATAATTCGTATATTACTACACCCAATCTAAACCCCACCAGAATCGTAGATGTTTTTAAAATTTGTCTCGCTGGAACGAGCATGATCTTTCTATGCAACCTCGAGATATGTTAGTATTCAGTGATATTTCAAATTAGTATTTGTGAATGAGCAAAGAATTTGAAATCGCGCTCCGAGTATATATAAAGTCTTGGACAAATAAAAATGCCCATGGTCTGCAGTGTTTTTATACTATTCATATATAGTCCAATATTAATATTCAAATTCTTAAATCTTAATGTTAATTAAAAATATTGAACTTTCTATTACATGAAAAATTAAGATTAAAGATTCAAAAAATATTAAAAGGTTCAATTTTATTATTTATGTTTAGGCCAATAAATGAATATTACTCTTGTACTACATATGGATAGTATAAAAACACTGTAGACCATGGGCATTTTTATTTGTCAGAGACTCTATATATAAATATATACAACGCATAAACGTATGCAATAATTTGCTCCTGCGTAGAACGTGTCTAAGCATTAGCTGTTTTAGTAAGTGAATAAAATTCACCAATAATTGAATATTTCAAAAATATACTGGAAAATTAAGTATATACTTGCGCAGTATATTGAGACGTTTTCCTTCCTTGTGTTGTCCTTCAAATGTCTCTTTGGACCACCCGTCCATCTATGACCAGTCTGTTGATGTTAAGTGGTAGCGGGCGAGCAATAAGTCACCGAAACGGCTTCTTATGTCCGCTGACCAGCCTTAGAGGGACATTTCGGCCTTTACCAATTTGTGAAATCTTCTTGTGTCTTATAATGTAGGGCTGAAGGCCCGACACTGTGTAAATAATTTAAACAACTAGCCTGTTCCTTTGATCGTGATGTGAATCTCTTTGTCTGCCTGTTTGTCTTCATTCGGTTGTTGTCCGGTTTTGTTTCTTTTTCGGCTGTCTTTCGATGACCCCTGAATATGAGAACGCAATGCTCTCGAAGGGATGAGAACAGAGGATTTCCTGTCGTCTCGTCTAATCGACTTTTCGATGACCCCTGAATGTGAGAACACGGAGGCTCTCGTTGTGATGAATATAGGGGAATTTCAATCGTCCTAGTTGCCTTACTCGGAGTGTTGTTTCCTTCAGTATGTTGTCCATCTTCTGGATCTCCTCTGGATGTTTATGTTGCACTACTTCTCGCTGAAAGTAAATTCACTATTAATTTATTTATGTCACTATTAACTAATTTGTAATCAGTTGTAATGTTTGAAACAAAGTTTAGTTCATTAATTTCGTAATTCACTTATTTTTCAATTGAAATAAGGTTACTCTTAGTTTATAAAAGATATTCTCTTGCTTTTCAGAAGTTAGTTGGGTAGAGTTCCCTGTAGCCATCAAAGTTATGGGTCAACAGAGCACAACTAGTCACTCTTAAAGAGCACGGCACTGTCAAGCCCAAAGCCAAATCACCTCATCACCTCGGATGTCAATAGAGCGCAAGCTCCGAGCATACTCAGTGCAATATATGCGCTTTCATTCATTACGCATTAACAAATCAGTGATGCTCAGCATATGCAGTGATTCCCAAATCATGTACACACTGCATGTTAATATAGGTAGTTTTCAATGATAATAACTAAACCTATATTAAATAAAGCTAGGCCGTTATTAATGCTAAAGTATGTGTGCCTAGATACTTAGTATTACACAGCATGCGGCCAATCGCGCACTTGAATGCCTTATGATATGTGACTAACTTCTATATATGTTTGGAGTGCCAATCCAGACTGCTCTGGACTAATGGCCACACAGATGTTATAAAAAAGTTAATCTATAAAAATGGTATTAAAGGAGTCCATTACAATCGGGTATTCGCGTCTATTACTATTAAAGGTAATACGGGTGGCTTTATATGCTATAAGGCTCTATTATGGTAGGTAGGGGTGACGCTGGAGGTGTAGTAATATATGAAATATATTACATTATACCAGATCTAGACATGCGCAGTAGTGTGCACTGATTGTGTTATTTACTATTATTAGCTTTATATAAGTTTTTTTTACTAATTTCTAAACGTCTGCCAAAAGTTAGTTTAAAATGAGATATAAGTCACTGATTGAAACTTTATAAAAAAAATTAATTTAAATTATTTGCTATTGAAATTAGGCTCTCGGTCACAAATTAATAAACTAATATAAAATAAAGCGAAACCTTAAGTGGATTATCTATTAGCCATTCAGTTTAAATTTATATCCACTGTATGTGAACGACACTGAAATATTAATATCCAAATAGAATTAAGTCATTCATAGGAGCACTCCATCGAAAATACTTAATTTTAATTATTTGATTTAGAAATTCGGTTATCGACCAAATTATATAATATAAAGCAAATTCATATTAGATAAAAAACGACATGATCTCATTACTCGATTTTCAATACTTAATAATCATACAGATACAATATAATAAGAGTATATTGATTAAATAGTGGACAGGAACTAAAAATAGTACACAACATTTTCTACCATGGACATGTCTGTTAAATATTCTATTAATTAAAAAATTCTAAGTTTTAAATCTGTTTTTGTTCAGAAAATTAGTTCAAAAATTATTAATTAATTAATATTTAACAAATAATTTACTAAATAAATTTTAAAATTAACCAATATGCATTACCCGCGTAACATACATGTAATAGAATTGTTGTGCAATTTCTTAGTAACAAATCATTTATCATTCTTATTTAGAAGAAATAATTTTGATTCGATGAAATCAACTTATATACAATGTATATGAATTCAAAATAATTAGATTTATAAAATTCAGGCATGTCCAGATTTATAAAAAATATTAGAGTGTTTTTTGAAATGTGCTTAGTAGAGTATCCAGGACAGGGTAAGATAGATGATTTTGAAAATTTTAGCATAAAAATGTCATCAGGGAAGTTTTTACTACAATATGTAATAAAGGTGTTTATAATGTTAAAAATTAAAATTGCCAAATAATGGACTCTTAAAATTGTTAAAGAAGGTTGAAGAAAATTTTCATTTTTCATCTTCACAGGAAAAGGTTATTTTTAAAAAAATTTTTGTGTACAATGCGGGAAAGTGGACAAATAAAATAGCATACTTCCAAACAATTAATAAAATGATCTTTATGTTTAAAATGTTCTATTCATATTTCCATTACACCCATTCACCTAGGTATTCTAACACCAAAATAAGCTATTCAATAAACTTCACATGGGAGGGGGAAGAGTAAGATAAAAAATACTAATTGTCACAAAATATTAAATGGCGTATTTTGCAAAATCTTAAGCTCATTTATGTATTTAGACAATACCACCGTTGTAGAGCTCTAGTTTAATCTTCTAAATTAATGTTTATCTTTTTTTAAATAAAATTATTAACAGGAAGGAGTAGCTCAATAGGTATAGTGGCCACATAACTGTGTGAAGGTCGTTGGTTCTAACCCAATAAGGGCGTCTATTTATTAAGACTTGTTTCAACTAAAATCGCTGGTCAGTTGTTCTCACTTCGCTGCTAGCAATGAGTTAGTCACTTGTTCTGGAAGGAGTGAAACGAAGTGCTTCGAGAACTTAAGGTACAACATTCGGCCACTATGACTAAACCGAAAGGTACAAAAGGCGTTCATGAAAATGAATGAATGAATGAAAGAAATAGGATTTTATTAATATTTATTATTAAATGCTTAATAATTATTCAGTTTAATTGATAAAATGTTGGAAATGATAGAACATAATTCATAGTTCTCTAATTATTCTCTCTTCAAATTTAATTAAATAAAATAGTTCAGTATCAATACGATAAGCTAAGTCAGTCCCATTCAGAGCTTTCCTGAAGTCATTCGCTTCACTGTTTAATTTCTTCTGCTCTTCGATTAAAGCTCTTCCGACAGCAGTATTATTGCCCATCTTTTTCACCTTTTCATCTATTCTCGCAGATATATCAGCGGCTTCTTTCAAAATCTCATTATAGAATTTAGCAAGATCAGTTGCCTCATCCAAATATAGTGACAAATGTCTCTCCAAGTAATGCAATTGTATTTCATAGGATCTAATAGTTTGATCTTCGGTTGCATTTCTTAATTTTTTGCCATTAATGTCACGTTATTTCTGAGTACTATTATCTGTTTGACCAGGGCGCTTTTGTTATCTTTAGTTAATATTTCAATTGTCTTATTAGCATTTTGAACTAATTCCACTTCTGCTTTCAATAGCACTTCCTTATTAAATATGCTTGGGACTGTACCAGTTGATATTTCACTTTCTGTTGTCGCCTGTCCAATTTGACATTTAGCCAGGTGCGATAATGTAGCTGAAAATTAAATACTATACAAGTTATACAAGTTATAAAATATTAATATTAAATTCATAGAAAATAATTTCTACATTAATATAATATCATTTAATATAAACCATATATAGCTTACCGATCATCAGAATAACTATTAATATATTTCTTTTCATTTTCATTGATAAATTGGTTTTTCTAATAATAATATTAAGTTATGATTAAGCTATGAGATTTAAAAATATAACTGGAGTATTTATTCACTTTCAATAAGAATATTAATAATCTGAACTACTGTATCTATCGGATGTATTAACTAATATTTATCTTATCTTGTTTAAAAATTAACTTGAAAGTCGTTTTCAACATGTTTGTGAAATACAAGTATAGCCAAGATCGTCCGATTCAAGTGGTTATAAACGAGATATTTTGAGAAAAATTTCTCAATATGTTAGAAGAAGGAGAATATTTTTTTAATATATAAAAAATGCACATGGTGGTGCAATGTAAAAATTAATTTTCCCTCGGAGTAAGAATACAAAGTTAGTGTAATTAATATTACAAAATGTTAAAATTTTAAAAAATATTCTTTAATAAATTATTTCTATTTTTTAATTATTAAGTTTTGGATATTCTTTTGTTTTTTTGCAATATTTCTGCTGTCCTTCTATTTTATTAATATTCAATACATAGGATTATCAATTGAAATTTTGACAAATTGAGGTGATTTTTCAATTTAGACAAACACAATCTATGAGAGTTTAACAACATTTGAATAACTATTTCAAGAATATGTGACGTCTGTGTTGTGTTTAATTTGATTTAAACTGAATATTCATAAAATATTCAAATATATGAATTGATATACAGTTAAGAGAAGTCCTAATCGAGAATTCTGTCTGTAAGTCGGCTTATCTTACATTAGAGTAAATACGAAATACATTAGGAGTGAAGTCTAACCTATTCTCGCCACTCGTTTAGGATTTCTCTTAACTGTATTCCGTGCAGTTTTTTATGTAAAACGTATTTTGGTGTTGGAGTACCATGGATGAATGCGTAGAATACTGGAAATATGAACAGAACACTTTAAATATAATGATAATTTTATTAAATATTTGAAAATATATTATTTTATTTGTAAAATTTATGCGGTATTTTTAAAAATACCCTTGTTTGTGAAGATGAACAAATGAAAATTTTATTATTCCCCCTCTTTTGCAATTTTAAGAGTGTTTCATGGCAGTTTTATTTTTAGCATCATAAATACCTCTAAGGAAAATGATAATAAGGATTACAATGAGCTGAATTATCGATCGGATTTATTTAATAACATTTATCTTATCTTTTTTAAAAATTACTTTGAAAGTAATTTTCACATTGTTTGTGAAACACAGTTATAGCCTAAGATCGTTAATATTCACAGGGTATATAGGGTTATATTGTTGCGTTCTCGGGCTCTCCAATCCATATTAGTGCGTATTGCCATGGGCGGAGTGGCAGTATTCCCTTTTGCCCGAATCCAACGCCACTGGCATAACGTCCTTCCTTTAGGTCCATCACCCATTCTTATGCAGTTCCGGTCCTAGGCCTGGTTCACTCCTGGGTCGTGAGATGTTCTGCGTGGCTTATCGAACTCGAGCAGTTTAGTCCTGAACGAGGACTTGGACCCGGATACTGAGGCGCTCTTCCGAACTACTTGGTCGGCACGTCTTCTTCCGAGGAACCTATTTCCTCGAAGTAGTCAACTCCATACCCTTCATTTATGTTGTCCACCAACACACACTTACCGATCGGAATTGCCGTGGTGAGACCTGTAAACAAAAGAAATACTTCTCCTGGTTCGGCACCAGGCGCGAAATCCTATGCCGAACCCTGAGCTAGGCTAATTAACAGATAGAGAGAAAGAGAGAGAGAAAGAGAGAGAGAGAGAGAGAGAGAGATTTGCGCATTCCTAAGACGAGTAGTTTTGCGACAGCTCTATAGCACAATTATGGCGAAGAAGGAGTTGAGCATCATTTAAAGAAAGTGGTGTTAAAATCATTCTATGTCCGACCCTCACCTATGGTCATGAGCTTTGTGTAGTGACCGAAAGAATGCTTTGACGTGTGCATTCTGCCCAGATGAGGTTGCTAAGAAGGGTGGCGGGAGGGTTGTGGTTCGACAGAATCAGAAACTCAGCCATTAGAGAAGCTCCAAAAATTGAGCTCCGCTACTTCTCTGTTGCGTTGGTTCGGACATGTGCTGAGAATATCTGAGAATTGACTGCCGCGAAGAGTCTATTTGGTTTAGGCTAACTGCCGTTGACCGAGATGGAGACCCAGAAAGACTTGTGCGATCACAGGGATTTGTCTCAATCTGGGATCCAGAGTATGTCTCCGGACAGAAGTGAATGGGGATTCATGATTGCTGTCCCTCAACCCCAATCCGAAAGCATAACGGGTCACGAAAATGAATTAATAAAAGAATTGTAATCCAAAAAAATGATAGGTCTCTCATATTTGTTTGCTAAGTGTTTCCAAAAATTTCCATAACACCCACCTCTGCCATAGCCCGTATTGGCGACCTTTGATTATAATTATTAATCCTTTATCCCCTGATTATCACATTTAATCAATTGTTGCGTAACATTATTTGGAATAATTGCAACTTTGTTATAGAACTATAACATTTTAATCATTTATAAGTGGATTTTTAAGCATTTATGTGTAAAAAAAATTAAAGCAAGGTGATATGAATGATATAAGTTTAGTTGCAGAACAAATCAGAAATTTCGTTAAATAAGGAAAACGAAATTCTCTAATAATTTTATTGATATGTGAAAAAAGACTATAAATACTAAAGTTTTCCACAGATATTAAATATATTCTATATTGGTAACTTTGATTAATATATTTCAATTGAAATTTCTAAAAATGGAACTATTGACAAAGTTCATTAACATCGTTGTTGTATTTGGTAAGTAAATACTGGAATTATTTATAGAAATAATTATTACTATGAATATAAAATCGACATATGAAATTTTTTTTTTCAATTTTTTACTTTACGATAAGCTACAGCTTTAGTAATCACAATCTTAACATATGAATTATTTATTTCTACTCAGTTGCTTTGTTTTTATATTTGATTAATCTTTAACCGAAATACTATTATTAATAGCAAATAATTCAAAATATAAATTTTGATATAATGTGTTCCTAAGTATGACTAAGATATCACTTAAATTAATATTTGTCTATCGGTCACAACTTATTCAAATATAAAAACTCAAGACTAGTGTGTAATAAGAAAGGATTTATCTGGATTTAAAGTTCAAGAAGAATGTCTGATTTCATCAACGTTTTACTTATTGAAATTCTGTATTTTTATTGAACATCTAATCATCATTACCTAAGATGACCAAAATCCTATCTACACTTTACTACTAAACAAAATTCAACTCATTTGTAAAATCACACAATTTGTGTAAACAGTTTAGTTTATAACTGACTGGTTATCTATTGATTATTAAAAAAAGTCTATATAAACAGGCTCTGAGCCTGAAAATTGGGATCGAAGATCATTACTATTAATAATAAAATATTTTGTAAAAATTAAAATAGAATATTCCAATGAGAAAATCGCTGATGAAATTCAGACAGATTGCAGTCCTCTTACAAATTAAAAATCAATTAACTGTATGTGTATTTGAAGAATCCGGAAATTTACTAGATACAATAAGTTTTTCAAATTATAGTAAATTAAAAGAATTTTCTGAAATACAGTTTTTATTCAAAATTAGAATTTATGTAAAAATTATTTTCTGTGTATTTAATATTAATTTTTTTTAAAAAAACTAGATTTACTATAATTTATTTAATTTCCAGTCACACTATCGCACCTGGCTAAATGTCAAGAAATTTTGACATCAACCAAAAGTGAAATATCAACTGGTACAGTCCCAACAATAGACACCAAGGAAGAGCTATTGAAAAGAGCCGAAGAATTAATTATAAATGCTAATGCTACTATTGATATATTAACTAAAGATAAGAAAGCGTGCTTGATAAATCAGATACTATATCTGAGAAATAACGTCTCGTTAATTGCAAAAAATTTTAAAAATTCAACCGATGTGTACACAAGTAGATCATTGGAAATACAACTGCATTATATTGTAATATATTTCATATATTACGAACTCCCATTGTTATTCCCACAACTTGATATGCCCTCACTAACTAACTTGCTAAACTCACCTTAGCCACCATATATCAGTGTCTCAGATCTAACTTCATTTAACAATTATGCGTGGCCTCAACAATAGACTGGCCAGAGCAGACTGGATTGGCACTCCAAGTACTAATAGAAGTTATTTACTACTCTAAGGCATTCAAGTGCACGGTTGGCCGCTATTCCTAATATCAATACTAGAGTATGTGATATTTATCCCGTAAAGAACTATATTGAGCTGATCCCGTAGACTGAGCTTCACTGATATGAGTATAAGCTTCCGGTGTAGTTGTTCTAATGCTTCTAGAATATTCTATAGTCGCTGAGCAATCTCCGAGCTGGCGCACTTTCGCCACTTGAGGGGATAAAATGAGATGCTTTGCAAGAGAGAAACTCTCTTGCCGTAGCTTCGGCCACAGGTAGGGCCGTGCTTTCTAGAGTTACTAGTTGGCCTAAAATCTCTTTGATGGCTAAAGGAAACTCTGCCCAATTAAACTGATAAACTACAAGTTATTATAGGTATATTTATTAATCTAAGTATATATTAAATAAAGTGATTGTTAATTTAAAACTACAATTCAGTCTACAATTTATTTTAAGTGTAATAAATGAAGTGTTTTAAAGAGTTATTAAGTTTTCAGCCAGCATCAGTGGAGCCACAGCAATACTATATTCAGAGCACGTAAACAAGGACGGAGACACAGAATCGAAGATTGAGAAAGACGAGATATCAGGAATTCCACTGTACTCATCGCAATGTAGACCAGTGTGCCTACATATTCAGGGGTCAACTCATGATAATATGCCATTTCTTCGAACGGTTATGACTGCTCCGCTGCTATCACACAGGGGTAAGCTGACGTGAGCCTAGCTCTGTCTGCGAAACCCTGTGAAACATTTAGGTGATCGTTGGAGCAT
>JAQFXN010002594.1:0-12356 GCA_034693365.1 Liacarus xylariae
CAAATAATATAAAATAAAGCAAGTTAATAAAAAAGTAGTCTATTAGCTGGATAGATTAAATATATCTTGAGTTTATAATTTGTTCACAATTTTATAATGAGATTAGTATTTAAAAAACTATTTTTTGATAAAATAAAGTTTTTGAAACATTATTGTTCTGTATTTTATTATACGTATATTATATCAAACGTTTGATTATGTTCTGCATATTTTCTAAAGAACAATTATACAGCTTTATTATTTACTTAACAAACAAACATTTAAATTGCATAATAATTCACTAATTTTCACCATAGCTTAAATATTTTACAAGTCTATTGAGCACACAATTCAGGTGTTTTAGCATTGAAATTGATACTCACACAGAAGTGACCTGGAGCAATGGCACCATCATACATAACGCAGATCCGAAAGGCCATTCATCAAGCAGAATTCTGGCCACATTAAATGGTATATTAATGACTGTCATCATAATGTCGGAAACGGTTAGATTAGCCATAAGTATATTGGTTTCGGTTCGCATTCGTTTCTTTTTGAATATTACATAACAAACTAATAAATTGCCGAAAAGTGAAACCAATACTATTGAACAATAAAAGCATATAATAATCACATTTCGCATCATCTTTTCCCTCCAATATTCTTCATAGTCTTTCGGATTTAATAAATTTCTTATCTGTTCAACAGTCAAATTATATGACAAATCATCTGTAATACCGTTCCTTTTCTTCCATTCTTGCAGAAGTATATCATGAAAATTATTAGCAATTGTTGTATTGATAGCCATTTCCTCAAAAGAATACAATTTTCAAAAACTAATGATTTAATTTGAAAAACTTTTCTGATTTTATTCCAAAAAAGAACTCTTGAAAATTGTATTTCAGGAAACGATTTAACAAAACATTTTCTATTATAGAAAATATAATCTCTTTTATAAGTTTTTTCTGAAGATATTTCTTAATTTATAGAAAAGAAAGATAATTTGAGCAAAAAACAAAAAAATAAAATAAAATAAAATATTTGTTAACGTTATATTCGGTTCAAATAAAGTTTTCTATTTTTTGTGCTAAGCATAAACTCTTGTCTATGAGAGAGCAGTTCCAACTGTTTTGTGAGCACAAAAAGTTTATGTTCTCTCTATCAGAGCTACCGAACGCGCATTTCATTTGCAAAGTTATCGATCAATTCCGATGAGAGTTTGCGTCCATTCATTCGGAATATATTTCCAAATGAAAATTGTGCTGTTTTGTATGAACTCTAATTAATATATCTTAAGAAGTTGTTTCAAAAGAGATCCACACTGAAATATCATCTGGAACATCTCTTAAGAATTCATATTTGCCCCTTTCATATGTTATGAGAAATCCGCAAAATCTAAAAAACTATCGTTTTTAAGAACTCTAAAAGAAAACAAATTGAATGATTCTCCAGATTTCATTCGACATCACATCAAATATATCGTAAATAATTTATTTCTATAAAATTTTATATCAATTTAAACAAAACTTTTCATTTATCTCTAAATCAAAATTTTAAACTAAGAAGGCATACAATACTATTTTCCCTGGTATTCTTTATTTTTCATAAGTGAGGTTAACAAAAAAAAGCTCTCATTCAAACGTCTTGTGTGAAATTTAAGCAATATTTCAAATTAGTTGTTAAAAAATAAATTTTGATAATTTTTTATTATACATACTGTATTACATATACCGTATATTTAATCTATAATTAAGTCATACTGAATTCGTAAGTGAGCTTTTAATTTTTCTTGGCAGGAATGCCGCTACTTTTTATCTGCAAAAACATTTTTGTTGCCGTTTCCCTAGTGATATTGCCAAATTATTGTCTTGGCAGATTAATAGCTTTGTTTTTATGTCAGGTTTGGACAAGCAAGAATTTTTAAACATCTGTCACTATAGCAAGAAAATTAAAACTGCCAAGTTTATAATTTATCAAAATCATTAATAATAATAAAAAACCCGATTTCTCTGACGAATATGAGCTAAAATTCTGATTGAAAAATATAAAAACTCAAATTTCTTTTAGAAAAGTATTGGTGCAGACTATAAATGAATTGCATATAAAGTCTTGGAGATTCGCAATGGACTACTTCTGAAGCCTTTATATACTATCCATATGTAGTCCAATTCATGTTATGACTTAAACAATGATCTTGAATCGTTTAATTGTTTTTGAATATTTCTTTTCATTTTCAATGTAATAGAAAGTACAATAATTCTATTTAAGTTTGAGTCTAAAAAAAATTAAACATTAATATTGGACTACATATCGATAGTGTAAAACGGCTTCAGAAGTAATCCATTTTCGAATCTCCAAAACTATATATTGCACGATAATTCTTCTATTCATAAAAGTAATCTAACTCGGGATTATTTATCAAAAAACTTGGATTAGAGGGAATAATCGAACATGATGATCGATTTTTTACATTTAATATTACCCGAATATTCCATACTCTAACCAGCATTTAATAACAGTTCAATTTGTATTAAAAATGTGAAAGATATTGAACATTACTTTTGCTTACTATATGGAATTTAATATAAAGGTCATTGATGATTTAAAATATGAAAGAAACGTCTACTCATATATCAGTGTTTGAGTTCTAGTCATTTTGATTTTGATTATAAACATTATTACTGAATAAGATATGGAATTGTAAAGGTGGTGAGGGGTGAAAGGCACTGAAAGGTGCTCAAGCGGTCACTTTTGAATTTCCAAAACTATATATAATTCCAAACTCAAGTTATAAACTCGTCATATTTTATTTCTGCACAGCTAATAGACACGCACTTTTAGTGTTTTGTTTATTTTATATTAGTTGACAATTCTGTTACCTATAGTTTAATTTCGATTTGAACATTCATATTTATATGTGAGCTTGTTTAGTAATACTAAAAGCACTCCTATATGAACTTTATTTTTAAACATCGCGAGTTTATAAGAGTAGTTAAAAGAATAGTCTTAACTTGAGACTCTTAAGAGCCCTTAAATCTATAGCATAGGTTCTCTTGAGGTTAGTAGAACATAACTTGAACCGTTTTTAAGTGACACCTCTAAAAGTTGTACCATAAATGTATGATTAAAAATTGCTGGAATGTCAAGAAACCTATGCACATCGATAGAGAAGGTCATTCTGAGTAAGACATTCCTTTGCAAAATTTCCTAAACTTTGACATGTAGTTGCTAGAGGGCGCTAAAATATAGTTTAAATTAATTAATTTTACACTTGAGACATCGATTATGACTAATTCGCACATGCTGAATAGATTGGAAATAATCTTAAACTCGAAAACACACTAATTTGTGAGATAAAGTGCTAAAAACAATAATTTAGTACAAAAATACCACAATCTCAAAGTATTTACATTTCTCTCTAAATCTAAATCGTCTATCTAAATCAAATATGCTAAATTGATTATTGATGCCTTTTATCTTGAAAATGTAAATACTTTGAGATTGTGGTCTTTTTTTTACCAAATTATTGTTTTTAGCACTTTATCTCACAAATTAGTCGGTTTTCGAGTTTGAGACTATTTCCAATCGATTCAGCATGTAAGAATTAGTCAAAATCGATGTCTCAAATGTTAAAATTAATTAATTTAAAAAATATATTTTAGCGCCCTCTAGCAACTACATTCCAAGGTTTAGGAAATTTTGCAAAGGAATGTCTTACTCAGAATGACTTCTTCTATCAATGTGCATAGGCTTCTTGACATTCCACCATTTATTTAATCATACATTTATAGCACAACTTTTAGAGGTGTCGCTTAAAAACTGTTCAAGTTATGCTTTACTAACCCCAAGAGAAAGTCTGATCTATAGATTGTCGACTTTAACCATTAAAAAGATTATTTCCAGAATTAAATTTTACCATAAAATAGATTTAAAATTTGCACAAAAAAAATGAAAATAAGTAGAATATTTTAATGTTTTTTAATTTTGCGTCAAATTATTTATCTATCAATTCTTCACTGATATCGTCGGTTTTGATCTGATCTTTCATCTGAGAAGAAGGACATCAAAACAAAATTTTAAATTATAAATAGAATTTTGTCCTTTAATTTCTATAAAAACTTTGAAGTGTTATCCGGAATATGAAGTATTAATTGAATTCAATTTTTTTTTGTTTTGTATTATTGCGAAAAACAATCTTTAAAAAGAACTAATTTCAAAATAAAGATAAACAAGCAACAAATGCACAATTTTGTTTAATTTAATTTAAGTAAATGTTAATTATCTTTTATTTGCCAAAAATTATTAAAAATAAAATGACAATTTTCGCAACTTAAAAATTTTATACGTATAACAGTTATGCAGGGGTTGCTAAGAGAGGGGTATAGCCTAAATACCCTCTCCGTAACATTTTTGCAACGCAGGCAAAAAAATTCTTATATTTAGCTTGCCATGTGCATTTTTCAAATTAAAAATTTTTTTATACCCCCTGACTCGACATTTTCTCAAAATAATCCCATTTATACCCGCCTGACTGGACTGATCTTGGTTACCTCTGCAGTTATGACAGGTTATAACTAATCAAAACTCAAAGACTATTATTGTATTCTTAAGGAGTGTTTAAAATTTAAAAAAAATTCAAGGATGGTTTCTAAATAAAAGTCCAAAAAACAATTTTTTCAGTTTAAAATCTTTAAAAACAGATTCAATGCTTTTCTAATACAGTAATACAGTTTTGTATACGAATTGTGTAAAAACTTTCTCTAACTTATTAAATCAGGAGTAGGAAACCTTAGAGTAGGCTTAGGAGTATAGTTAAAATATTCCATAATAAAAGACTTTTAAGACTAGCTGTAAGAACTTTAAGAAAAAATTAGAGCACCTGGCTATTTTTGATTTGAAAAGCATTTTTTCATTAGAGAATAGTTGATAATAGTTTTGAACCAAAAACTGGTTTTAAGTGATCAAACACTGGGTTTAAAATTTGATTAGCTATATCCCCTTTGTTTTATTGCTATTTATGATATAATTAGGGGGCGTAAATGTCAAATCTTTAGTACAGTTGACATTAATATTGGAAACAAACCATTGAAACGACTATTTGAAGCAAAGATCTAAGGCTTGACTTTCGATCAAAGACTATCTTTCAAACCACACATTGACGACGTCTGCGATAAAGTCAGGAAAAGAGTGAATTTCTAGTCTCGACTCAAGTACTTTATGCTATATTTGGTCTATAAATCACTAATTTTGCCAATTGTTGATTACTCAGTAGTAGTCTATGGCTTTACCTATGAAACACATCTAAACAGAATCCTAAAACTTCAAAAATTAGCCGGTTTTTAGCTAATGTTTAACGAAGAAAGCACAAGGAATTTTTCTTTAACAATGAGAATGACCTCAGATTGGGCCATTGGCATGTACTTTTTTGGCCAGAAATAATCTTCATGTTCAGCTGATATTTGTAAAAATAGATATTTGTGTCAATACTAGATTGATCTGGTCAAAATAATTATTTAAAGTTTGACTCTATTTGAGATTTTACTGTAGTAGATATGACGTATGTCTAGTTTGAAATATAGATGTTCAACAATAGAAAATTTATCACAATTCAGAACAGAAACTGACCATGGTCTAGTGGATAGAGCTTAGGCACATAGTGCCAATGGTAGCTGGTTCGAATCTGTGTTGAGACAATTTCTTTTATTTTTTTATTTTTTAAAAATAAACAGTTAGTCTAACTATCTATTAATAAAAGTTTCGTTTAAATGTTAATAAAATTAGTTGAAATAAACGAAATTAAACTTTTATTAATAGATAGTTAGACTAACTGTTTATTTTAAAAAAATAAGCATGCACATGTACAGTAAATGCCATCAAATCTTGCTCTAAAGATTGTTTTTCTATGGGTGTATGTTCATTCAAATTAATATTTTGTCTATCGGTCACTGTTTAGTCACACACAAAAACTCAAAGCCAATGAGTAGGAATCAAGCATTTGTCCGTCCAGATTAAAATGTATTATGAGATTCAATTTGAATTCATTACTCTTTTAAAATACTTGTAATTTAATGAGTAGTTAATTTTTAAATAGTTAATACTTGCTTGAAATTCTTGCTTAATCACCAATAATTAAATAGTAGTAAAAATAAGCTATATAATATTGAATAATTTTAATTAAAATTGTTATTTTACTGTAACAAACGATATTTTTAAATACCAGATTATTATGAGTTTTTCCAAGAATTTTTACAATATGATAAGGGGGTCTATCAATGATCTTTTGTCTGAGCTGAACACCTTGACTGTCCCGGCTATTTGGCAACAATAATAAAAATCTGTTAAAAGCTTTTTAGAAAGGTTTCAAACAAAATTCTGAAATCTATTCAATTCTAAACTCAGCTCTAAATTCTATCCGAATTCTAAGCCAACAAAATGATATTGAATTCAAAAAAATTTTATTTTTGTAAAAAAATTTAATCAAATTCTTCACTACATTTCACTGCACAATACTAACTGATTGACCCAAACTATACTACTGTATAAACTACTAAATATAAAACTATAAATTATGGAATAAGTTTATAAACTCTTACAGAAGTATTCCAGGTTTGACCAAATAATTGATCCTAAATAATTGTTTCTTTCAAAGCGTCAATTTTCAAATTCATGATAATAATTATAATTCTTTGTCGTAGAAATCTTTAATCTTCTTTTCACCAGAATTAGTATAAATTGAAGTTTGAAATAATAATTTATTTATGGATAAATAGTGTGTAAAACAAATGAGAAACAACATGTTCAAATGAGAATCGAGCTTAATGCTTATGATTAGTACAGGTTGATTGGTATCAGTACAAAACATCGAAAGCAAAACTTCAATTTCCTTCAACTTCGATGTTTTGCACTTAGATGTTTTTTGCTTTTGATATTTTGTCCTAATACCAATCAACCTGCTACAATTTAAAATATAACCAATGTTATATAATGATTAGCATTATTGAGCTGCACATTGCTAACGTGACATTAGCATTGGAGTCTATTTACTGTAGTTTCCTACATAATGCTAACGTGTCACTCATGTATGAGGTTGATTCTCAAATAAACAATAATGTTAATAATGTTCCTCAAATGTATCTGTTATACATGAAATCAGAATCGACCTCATTAATAAACCATAGCTTGATTGTCAGGTCGATTCTGACTTGTTGGATGACAGTTACAAATATTAAAAGTGCTTTCAATGAATACTCGGAAATATCGGTATGAATTCATGCATTCATTCAACCAATACATCTGTGCATTCAATAATCGTTTATATCTTATTAGTATTATTTAGTTTTGTATTATGAATACAATAAAATTGTTTTATAAGCAGAGAGTAGCTTAAGGTCACTAAAAAACAGTAAACAAACAGTGGCTAATTCATGCACTATTAGAAAAAAGATCTGATAGGCTATCAGCTTAGTAGCAGCTATCTATAGTAGTGCCTGAATTAGCCACTGTTTGTTTGCTTATTTTTAGTACCCCTCAGCTACTCTCTGTTAATAACTTAAGATATATAGCCGTGAAAATTAATTCCTACATCAAAAATAACGTTTTCATTCATATTTATTATTAAGTATTGGTGGCATAAAATAAATTTAGATTACTTTAGTCATTCGGATATATAGTTAGTCATATTATTTTTATACAAAGTAATGAAAACTCAATTTATCCAGGTACAATATTCAAGAGTAAAATAATTGCTATTTTGAAAAATAAAAACTGAACATATAGAGTATATTTTGTCAGTTTTTGTCTGATTTGTTTTATCTATACTACTAGATTTAATTGAAACTCTACCTAAAAAATGTACATTTGATTGAGCCGAGTAGTACATCCAAATTCATAGCTACATTTGAAATTAGAGAGAAATCAATGGTCATTTGAATGTTATTTAGCAAGTTTATTATTGAATTTATAAATTCACAAATAAATTAGTAGTAATTCTTAATTTATTTAACGTTTATTTGTATTCAAAGTTTTTTGTTTTCAAATCTCGAATTATTCAGAAAATATTTAGTTTTTTCTTCTCAATAAATATATTTAGATTTGAATATTTAAATAATAAAAATTGCCATTATTTAGATTTTATTAAGTCATTCAAAATAAAATTATTATTTATGTATTCATTTAAAACGCTTTTATTATTGAATTTAATTTTTAAAATAAAATTCCTGGTCTGGATGTCTGATATCCTATAGAAGTATTAAACAACTGTTAATCGGCTTAATTATGCGAAGTCAATAATATAAACACAGCTTGATAAAATATATTTGTTAATTGTATAATGTTTTACATTTTAAAAATCAAATTATTTAATCAAAGCTCATTTTTTCGGATAATAATTTCTTGAAAAATAACTAAATATTTTATTTCATTTAACACATTATTAATATGTAGACTAAATATTTCTATATTTTAGGTTTTTTCCTAACAATTAATTTAGTTATCAAAGTTATTAACAATTAAAAGCCATTAGATTTTTTACATTCGTTCAAATACAGACTAATTAGCCATTATTTTTAGATATTCCTAATGTGCGATTGGGACCTTAACATTTTTAATCGCATACGTAATCCTCTGAGACATATATACTGTACATTTACTGTAGTTCTTTTCCAATTAAAAACAAAAAAGTTGTTCTTTTAGTTATGTTTGGGAAAGCAAGAAAAGGTGGATTGCCATGAATACCGGAAAATTATAGGCATAACCTTTATTCAGTTAGATTAGTGTTAGTTAGATTATTCAAATGAATAATCAATATTAAAACTAAAACTAGACGTTAAGATAAAATTAATTGAAAAAAATAAATTTCAAATTAATTATTTCCATTTATGACTCATATTTTTATTGGACTTCTAATTTAGTTGAAATTTATTTTTTAAAAATTTATTTTATATTTGTAAAATTGTTAAATTTTCTGCTAAACCTTAAACCTTCAGATGAGCGCATATTTGTATGATTTTTGTAGAATTCGGGTAAAATACACTCTTTATAACAGTAACTCTGATTCGGTAGATCTTAAATATCTGCTCTTTAAAACTACACTAGAGATAAAAAAAAATAATTTGATTTGATTTCGAAATTTTCAGAAATATAATATTAAAAATTTAAATTTTTTCAATTCAATTGATAAACAGAATATTTTTTAAAGCGAATATTAGATTAATTTATTTATACATACATTTTTTTTATTAATTTTATGTAAAGTTCTAACTACAGAATTGATATAAAGCTTGTTTTTTTGGTAACTTTAACTCCAAAATCAGTTTTCAAATAAAAATTCTTTATTGAATGACTTTTTTTTATGGTATTTGAAATTCAATTTACAATTTGGTGATAAAACAAATCTATAGATAAATTCATTGCATTTAAGATTCCTATTGTTTGTTTATTCTTTGAATTACTCTTTAATAAGTTTATAGTCTATGAAAGGATTACTAAAAACAACAAAACCAAAAGATTTTTCTGTTGGACAGAGATTTCGTGATTCGCACACATAATAGAGACCACAATAAGAGCACAGCTATAAAGCCATTGGAATTAGAGTAATGGCTGTCAGATCAGCGATTGGATCAGTTTTCATGATTTTCTTTTATATTATGGTTTTAGTTATAGTTTTTCTCCGCAAATGATTAAAGTATTTTCAATCATCAGAAATGATATGTCCTTTTTATTTGTTAAAAGAAAACCTCAAAGTGTTTGATGGAATAGTATATAACGTTTAGTGAATCAAACAAATTGACAATTTTGAGCCTCAATTCTATTGTTGAATTGATTGAAACACTTCGTCTGTAATATATTTTCAGTTAATATCTTTGTTAGACCTTAACAAATAAGATGTGTCTCAACTCTGCCATTCCTCTCCCACTTTCCCTAATAATTACAACTTTGATTTCCTTTAGGATTAATGTTTAAGAGTTAGTTAACTTCTATTTGTTAAGTGATTTAGAGTCGAGATTAAAGCTATTATGCAATGAACTGATTTCACGGCAAAACATTAATGAGGTTTTAGACCGAAAACACAATTTACTTAACGAAAAGCAATTCTCTGACCATTAATACAGTATATCGACTGACGACTAGAGAGAAATACGAGAAATGATTGATATTTTCATTTACTTTTGTGTCATTAATCATATGAAAACAAAAATTGAATATTTCTTTGCGAATAAATATCGAGGAATTATTCAATAATACCTTTATATAAATAATAAAATAAAAAAGAATTTCCAATAAATATAATAATTAATAATTAATATATTTAAATTTAGCTAAAAGTTATTTAATATTAACTAGATTGGTTTGTACTTAACGATTGTACCAGTTTCAATTTGTTAATAGATTAGAATTGTCAAAAGCAGAAACATTACTAATGTTTCATTAGATTTGTGTTGATTTCTGAAAATTATATTTTTTGAATTGAGTTTTTTAACCTTTAATATTATATAGATTTATACAGGCTTAAAAATAGCAATAATTTAAAACTGAAATGTTGAACAATTTAATTTAATATGCAACTTTCTACTTTGATCAAATAGGTTCGGGCACTTCTTCCACTTCATCGTCTTCTTCATCTGTCAAATATCCAGTGATTGTGTTTATCGGTGGCGAGTCGTATGACTGGGACGCCGGCAATCCATACGACGGCAGTATATTAGCCAGTTTTGGACAAGTAATTGTGGTTACACTTAATTACAGATTAGGAGTATTAGGTAAACGATTTGATTAATTGATACCATATTTATATATATTATCACTACTCTGTTTGACGTTGACGTTGACCTAATTCTGTGAAACAAAACTATTAGTTTTATTTCTTACTAAAGATATTATATAAAGAGTATAAGAATATACAAACACAGAATCGCTTTTATCGACTCGTTATTTAACAAATAATTACTATTAAAAAATTCATTTATTTTTTCAAACATTCATCAAATGTAATCAAATTTTGTTAAACTCAAATACGTAAATGGGTTGGGAAGCAAAATAATTCATATCCAATAGTATTATAATTTGGTTAAGGAATATTCAGACATGTACTATATCACCAATTCAACAAGGATAGCAAAAGAAGCCTGTCTATTGGAATGGTATTTTAATTATTTATTCTTTTTACATTAAGTTTACTTATGTAATAATTAGAAAAAATTCTTTGTGTTTTCTCAAAACAAACCAGAGTTATGAGCGAAATATAAAATTTTGTCCATTTCAAAATATTTTAGAATGTTTCCTACAAATATTCAAATTCAAATGGTGAAATTACTAAACAAATATAAAGTAAGTTAACTTATGTGCCTAAAATTGACCAATGATATTAATTGTCAATTCATACTTACTGAGTAATTTTTTACCCTTTAATGTATTTAATGAATACTCAATTATTTATTTACATTAATCAATAATTATTCATAAAATGTATTAAAAAGTTTAAATAATTTTAGGACTTGATATATTTTGCATATGTAGGAATGAAAATTTTAATAGTACCGTATATTACTTGATATATGTTTTGCATTTTCATTAATTAAGAGGTTTTTTCTAAAATATTTTGAATCAGACAAGATTTTATATTTCGCTCATAACTTATAGCTTTAAGTTATAGGTTAGTACTTCGGTCATGACTAATAACCAGAGACTAGACAATTTTCACGACTTTTTTCTTGTAACACAGATCTGTCGTAATTACGAAAATTTTACAGATCAGGAGATCTAGATTAAAATAGGACCCTATTTATGTTCCGAAAATTCCGAAATTTTGATATAATTCCTATTTTCCGATAATTACGAAATAAATCCGAAAAACATGAATTTATGAAGAATTTTGTGGTAAAAATGAATAAAAATCGTTATTTCAAATCAAAAATTTTAAGAAATTTAAAATATTTGACAAACATTTATTGAACTAGAGTGAAAACTTTAATTTTTATAATTAGTCTGAAAATTTGATCTAATCAATGATGAAAGAATTGATTTAAGTTTTTAATAAATTTGATTTTTTTCTTTTATTTGAATTTAGAAAAAATCTCCATCAAATCCGATGAGTTTTTTGAGGGTTTACTTTAAAAATTGACAAAATCTCTCAAAATTGTCGTTCAAAAATGGGGACTTTTACACTCTCTCTCCGTTAAAATAATTAGTATTTTGATTTTTAAATTCTGAAATTTTATTCCGAATTTTCAGTGTTTTACTTCCAATTTTACGAACGAATTTTCGCACTTTTTATTCCTAAATTGTCTCTGCTCATAACTTATGAGCAACAGCTTTGAATTTCGCTGTTATCCTCAACAATGCATTTAAAATAGGATTTTTGAATCTCAAATATTCGATTT
>JAQFXN010002595.1:0-12348 GCA_034693365.1 Liacarus xylariae
AATTTCTATCTATGAGAGCATTCTTTATAATTGTGTATATGTTTTATAGACTTGGTTATTTATTAAGAAAAATAATTATTTGATAAGAATATTCTGTATATAAATATATATAAATTCCAATTGTTTGGATCGACTGTTTGAATAGCAATAATAGAGTGAAAGCGATATTAATGTTTAGATAGCTTTGATTTAAGGGTAAGTAAAGTAAATATAATATAATTAATTTGATTTGATTCCATACCAATTAAGGCCACATTAAGTATGAGCGCAGTTGTCCTCACAATCATTTTGGTTATTAAAATTTGTTTTTTAGTTAATAATTCGATGATTATATTAAGAATTAAAGAGCAAAGACATTGAATTGAGTAGTCGTTGTTCTGCCATTTGGGTCTCAATTCACAATTCTTTAGCAAATTCTTAGCCCAACACACAATCAAATAACTGACTCAATATTGATTGAATTCTACCAGAATTTTCACTCAACTCATGCCATCTATTTTTCCGAATCATTTTATCGCTTCAGTCAATGAACTCTAGAAGACTATAACCAATTGATCACAAACTCTGCAAATGTTAAGTCCTCTGCAAACTATTCGATCGACACAATCCCAAACGAAAACTTATACTGTACTCAATTCCATTCCATTAGTTTATTTATGCGACAAAAACTTTTACAGTAATTTTAATTTATTGAAACAATCTATAAAATTAACAACAATTGGCATTAATCTCTTGTATTGGAAATTAGAAATGAATTGTATTCATACAAAACAGACCAGAGTTTTCAGAATATAAGTCCGACAAAGCTTTTTATTGAGTAGTAATTGTTGAATAAACAAAATTGTAGTGAAAAAGCATGATTGTATTGTATTTTTTTGACGACCTGACAAAATTACAAGTGTATTAATGCGCAACTGTTGTGATCAAAAAGTAGAGAATGAAAATTCAATAAATCTTCAAAATATATTCGAAATTTACATCTCAAGAGAAGATCTCAAACCAGGATTTTTATAAAAAAAGGATTGAATAATAGTTTTCCGTCTATTAATGACTTTTAGAATTAAAATTTAAAAGTGGACAAGTAGAATTGTTTTACTAGTTAGGGATATGCAAGTTGTTGTGACCAATACTGTCTTTTAGAAATTTAGTAGATTTTATTTCAAACTTTAGTTTATTGCAGAAATTGTGCATGATGCACTACGACTGACCATTTCTACAGATGTATGTTAAAATAGAAGTTGAATAATTTAAGATTTGTGTTTGTTAAGATAAAAATTTGACAAACTTGCCGAATAGGTTAAGCAATTATTGCTGATCTGATTTTGTTTTCTGCAAATTCTATTGCTTTTGTGTTGTTTTCTATTGGATATAGATTATATCGTGAATTTTTTGTGGTTGTTTAATTAAAAATATTCTAGTCAAATATCTTTTTATTTAAATGCATTCAGGGTCAAATGCAAATATTCATTTATTTTGTTTATAAATAGTTATTAGCTAGATCGAAAACCAATACCCTTCAGCCTGAAATTATTTCCTTTGGCCATATTATATTTTTTCAAACTTGTTTCTTAATAAAATAAGATTATTTTTATAAATAATATTTAATTATGAATAATTGATAAGTTTTATTGAATTTTCAACATATTTTTAACTGCCTCCTATTTTAACTATCCTCCTTATGTTTGCCAATAAAAGCTATGTTTATAACCAACAGCTTTGAATTTCAGCGTTATCATCGAGAATATACTTTTAAAAGATAAACTATATGAGATATGAATCTGGTTCCATTCGAAATTATGTGCGATTAAATAACGTCTTTCTGATGAGATTAGCCAAAATCCAAAATTCGGGATTCAAAAATTTTATTTCAATTGCATTCTTGAGTATAACACCGAAATTCAAAGCTGTTGTTTATAACTATCTTAATCAGTGGTAAATAGTCTTATTTTTCAAGCAAAACAATGCTTTTGATTTGATTTTGTCTCAACAGTATTGTAGAGTATTTTTATTCTTAAAGCGTTAACTTTGAATATTAATTCCCTTCAAAGTGTCTTACAATTTTCACTTTAATGTAAAATATTATACAACTACCCGTCCCAAATTGACTTAATTTGTGACGCCATAACACGCAATACTCTCCAAGCTCTGGCCAAAAAATACTTGTTGATATTTTCTAATTTCCACATCCCTAGTTCAACGCAAGAAGAAGCACTTATTATACTTCATTTATTTCATATTGCTTGACATCTGTCCATCTTCTACTGCTAGACTAGGGATTCATTGCCTTAGAATTTAACACCAGAATAGAATATAAACTCTTTGAGCACTATTTTATAGAGTTCAGTCAGTTTTTCATTAATAAAACTGGTAATAAATTTACACTCATTTTTCACATATTTAAAAAATCATAAATACACTGATTTTGAGCATTAAAAACATCTTTATTACATATTGTAGGCAAAAAAATCATTTTTTTGAACCCCCCCCCCCCTGAACCTCCCCGTAGCCAAAAATTGTCAAAATCCGCCATTTTACCCTCCCCTTGACTCTTTAGGCTAACCAAAAAATACCCCCCCTGACATTTTCAAGTCTGGGCATCCCTGCTAATTCTACAATGCTCTTTCCGAATCCAGTGTCAAAATTTAAAAAAAATTAATGATATTAAATTTATTCAAATATTTATTATTTAATTTTAAACTACAAAAAATCCCCAACTACTTTTCCCAGGTCGAAAATGACCTAATCTTGTTGATCCTTCAAATCCTTCTACTATATCAAAAAAAACTTTCCCGGGTCTCAGTGGAAACATACAAAATTGCAAGAATTTGTGATCACTCCGTAAGAAATACATTATGGAACTTGTTCACTTTTGACCTCTTTAGCGTAAACTCAGGAATATTTTTTACAAGGATGGGGAAAGGAAGAAATCTCAGGGGAAAGGGAATTTTATTTTGGCGAAGCCAGGGGTATATTCCGGTCTGTGACGTCACAAATTTTGCAAAATTTTGTACAGGGGGTCCAGGGGGAGGGGGTATTGCACAATGGTCAAATTCTTGCAGAATTAAATTAAAAATAACGTAATTTAACAGAATTTCGACTAATTCTGTAAGAATTTTAAAAAATTTGACCAAATTTAGCAAGAATTTGAAAAAAATCTATTTTTTCTAGAATTTAGATAAAAATTCACAGAATATTCTTCAAAAACGGTGCCTTCGGCACCATTTTCTCAAATTGCTATGATAGGGTGGGGGTGGGGGGGGGGTTATCTCGCGAGCGGCCTATGGGTATTGCCAATCCATGGTTTGGACTAATCGACAGAATAAGGTTTGAAATTAGAAAGAGGTCACTATCAATAGGCCTATAGGAGTCTCACAAATGTATTCTAAATACTGAAATGTTATGCAAACTGATTCTTAATACGTATCACTTGATCCAATCAAGCATGGAAAATGAACCAGATATAATTTCCGAAATTGAATGCCTTCTATGCAGGTTCATGTTCAATTTTTAAAAGTACCGCCAAATTTTTGTGGGCACAGATGGATCGGTTTGAAAACAAACATGTTAAATTACATGAAATACTCATTGAATATTACAAATGATTGTATATAATTTCAAATACCATCTCAATAGTTGACTCCTTGTGTCCAAATTGAAGAATAACTAATGGATTCTCACTTTGCTTTCATTCGAGACGTTATTTATATAATAGTATAGTATTTGTGCAGAGAGTGAGTCAGCGATTGAAAAGAGTTTAATAAATAAGTTATTGTATTGTTTTGGTTGTGAATTCAGTTATTGATTCAATTTTGTCACAATAAGACATGTCTTGTCCGGCACTTCCAGAGGGTTGGACTCGAGAGGAGATAATGAGAAGAAATGGTTTGTCCGCCGGAAAGATAGACGTCTTTTACTACAGGTTTGGCACAGATTTGCATACAATTGATGTCTAATCTCTTGACTAATTGCGCTCTCCCTCTCCCCTCGCCTCCCCTCCCCTGCGGGTGCAGTCCTTCCGGTCGTAAGTTCCGAACAAAGCCCCAATTGGCCCGATATTTGGGCGAATCGGTGGACTTGACTACATTCGACTACAGGACCGGTAAAATCAATTCGTCTCTAATGCGCAAAAACAAGCGCTCGAAGGGAGTGATGGCCTATGACTACACCCGGAATATGCGAAACGACTCATCACTTGTGCCACCCATTCGTCAAACGGCGTCGATATTCAAACAACCGGTGACTGCAATCAAATCCCAGTCCGACAGTAAAGTCAAAGCAGACCTCAAACCCGGAAATCAATGCGAAAAACCTAAACAACTATTTTGGGAGAAAAGACTCGAAAGACTGGACGCTTCGAATGTAGAACACGAAGAGCTCCAGAACTTTGAACTACCGGTCAATATGAGAGCAGTGGGACCTCATATGAGCAAAGATACTCTCCTCAGGAGTATTGCCACCGCTCTTCATATCCACACACAACCCATCACTGGCCAAATGAGCTCCAGGGAGAACCTGGAGAGGGATCCGGCCGTTTATCTGAATCCCGAACAGCCATTGATTCACACAATGATTATATCCGACGAAGACATCAAACGACAAGAACTGAGAGTTCAAAGCGTTCGACAAA
The DNA here is from genome assembly GCA_034693365.1 of Liacarus xylariae. Taxonomy (NCBI): domain Eukaryota; kingdom Metazoa; phylum Arthropoda; class Arachnida; order Sarcoptiformes; family Liacaridae; genus Liacarus; species Liacarus xylariae. The sequence goes on from JAQFXN010002595.1 coordinate 4,628, forward strand.
AACTGGAAAAAGCTTTGAATGAATGCGAAAACTAAAGGACTCAATGGTTTTGAGTTCACATCAAATCTCAAATATTTTTATTTTCTATTCATTTGAATAATCATTTCTATTATGAATTAATTTTAAAGCCTTTAATCCCAGTTTAAAATGTAAACCAATTTTACAAACATTTATTTTATTTACACATATTTTGTTCGGTAAATGAATTTAATTTAAATCCCAATTAAAAAATCTTTTTATAAAATATCAAAATTGAACTTTTTTAGAAAATTTTAGGCAAAGGGGTGCAAACAAATCTATAATCTCCTTTTCTTCCTCTCCGAAAGCGGAGATAAAATGGTAATCCTTAAGCGCACTGATTGACCCTACAGAGCATTTTAGAACAAACCGATATTTCGACCCAATTAGACCCAATCACAGTTTTGAGAGGACACACATATTCGAATTTCGAACTTCGATGTCGTGTCTCGAACTGTTCTTATACTACCCATTGACGACTTGGACCTGTGTATGCGTACAAGATTGGTGAAACAGGAAAGTATCATTTCAGGCGAAACACCCATTATTAAAAGTAGCCTCAAGTCAGGGATGGGGAAAGGAAGGAGTCTCAGAGAGGGGGTATTTTATTTTGGCGAAGCCAAGGGAGGGTATTCCAGCCTGTGACATCACAATTTTGCCAGGGGTGGGGTAGGGTATTTTGCAATCTTCAAATTCTCGCAGAATTTGATTTAAAATGACGTAATTTAACACTAATTCTGCAAGAAATTGACAGAATTTAAGCAAATTATAGTCAATTCTGTAAGAATTTAATAGAATTTTACCAAATTTAGCAAAAATTTGACAAAATTCTGGTATTTATCCAGAATTTCACAGAATATTCTTCAAAAATGGGGCCTTCGGCGCCGTTTTCTCAAAATTGCTATGGGGGAAGGTACCTCGCGAGCGGCCTGGGGAGTATCCGGCCAAAATCAAATCACACGGGGTATTCAGGGCTGGACGGCCCTTTCCCCATCACTGCCTCAAGTTCAGTAACTGAACCAATGAATTTAATTTAAATTTTCCCTAAAATCACAGAATATTCTACAAACACTATTAAAAATAATTAATAAAACTATAATCTGTAGTAAATCGGTTAGAATAAGTCATATTCGGTGTGAGTTCTTTAATAATACTTCATATTCTGTAAAAATTCTGTAAATATATTGTGTAAACTGCTACTATTTTATTCCCCTTCCCCACCCCTTGTATTACTCGGTAAGAGAAAATTTTTAAAAATATCTTTTATTTATATCTAATCATAAAATTCTTCGAATAGTAGTTTCTGTATATCTGATTCCAAATTCGTATTACAATGAAATGCATAGACAAGTGTAGAATTTAGTCTTCGCTACAATTGACTCCAATTTTTCGTGAGCGATGGGTAAAAACCAATCCTATTTCTAAAGTGAAGATAAAACTAAAGAACTCTTTGTTCAGAATTTAAAACAAGAGACGGTTAAGACTATTATTTTTGGTTAAGCAAAACATTTATAGATATTTTTGAGATAGCTTTCGAATTCTCTTTACTGGTAAAGTGTTTTCCAAATGTGTTTTTTGACTGATTGTTGAAATCCCGGATATTTGCAGATATTTGTTGTGATATTAATACTTACATTCATTACTTATAAAACTTGTTTCAATAATTTTAATATTAATAAAAAAATAATACTAAAAAATATAATTTATAAATATTTTATTTGACTTTAATTTATATTCTTTACTTTAAATAATATTCTCATTTGTTTTTGATATGATTTATGAAATATATTTCGAAAACAAAGTCTACTCTATATTCGATTGACAAAAATTAATATTTTTGGGAAAAATGTGTTGATTTTTATATTGAATTAATGGAATAGAATCCCAAAAATATTACAATTTTAGTCTTAGGAATAAATGATAAGAAGACTCGAATATCAAACGAGAATACAATGAATTTGAGTTCAGATTTTCGAATTATAGTTCGCTATTCTCTGATTCAATGGATTCTCTGGTGATTTCATCCAATCTTTTTTCAGAATTTGTTTCAATTGAGAGAGTCTTAGGTTTGGGTTTTCACTCTTAATTCGGGGCAAGTTTTCCTCTTCGTATGCATTATAGGCGGCCTTAACTCTCTTTTCCGGATGTCTGTCCACTTCAGCATCATTTGTACTGAAAAATAATGAAATGAAAACAAAATAAGTTTTTGTGACTCATATAGTACTTAGATTTTATTCACAACTCCCTGCAGATAATGCCCAACAATTATTAATTGACTTCTTTTATTAGGGGGTATCTCAAAGCACCCCTAAAAAATAATTATTTGAAAATTTATAAGCTTTAAAAAAAAGTCAAAACTTTATCTTTGACTTCGGGTCTTAATTTTGTCGCCATCTTTAAAGATAATAATTTAATTTTCAAGTCAAATAAATTGTATTTATCTGTGGTCAGTTTAATATTTCATATGAAATGATTCATTAAGACTAATACTTTCAAAAATTCAATGAATTTGTTTAAATGAATTGTTTTACTATTTGTATATACTGTACACAAATTAAGAAATGAATGCAAATAAATATCATTTCTAGTTATAAAATGCTATTTTTGGCCCCATTTATAGATTTATATTTTTTAGTTTAATTGCTCCAGAATTTAGACAATTAGTGTCCAATTTTATGATAAGAGAGGAATTTTAGTTATATTTCATTGATTAGCACTGATTTTAAATAATTTATAGGTTTTGAGTCAATTAACTCAGTTATAGCAAAAATAAGTGACAGTAACTCTGTCTGATTCACCATTGAGTTGCCATAAGTGGACAAATACTGTACAACAAAACGATTCATACCTGAGAAGAGCGATCGCGTCCTCAACACTGCGAGCGGTCTCTCCTTCGGTGACCAATCGGTTGACATTCTCTTCAATTGGCTTCTCATCGATGGATAGCTCTCTTTCTATGTTTTGCTTGTTTTGGTTCTGTCTTTCAATGGTTTCTTTGATCTCAAAGCGACTCACTTTGGATGCCTTCTCTTCGGAGGCCCTTTTGCTCTTCAGGGCATTCATCTCCTCCTCATAGACAGCCTTATTGGTGGCCTTCCTGTCCAACAATTCCTGTTTCTTCTTCTCCTTTTCGTCTTTTCGGTTCAATTTCCTCAACACATGTTTGTCCTCCTCTTTCCACAACTGTTCCTCTTTCTGTCGTTCATTTGACTCAATCCTCGCCTGTTTTACCGCTTCCTTTCGGGCTTTAGTTATATATTAAGACAAATATTTAGTTTTCATTTAATTTAATTCAGAATTAAATAAATGACAAAACCTTTCGCTTCGACTGCTTTTGTATTTACGCCTAATTTTTTAGGCATTTTCTCGATTTGAGGACAAATACTATAAATAAAACAAATGCTCTCTAAATGTGTAAAACTTATTGAATAAAAATAATTAAAAACTAAATCAATATTTATCTTAATTTCGTATAAATTAATATCTGATGGAAAACAGCTGACAGACTCTGACAGAAGGGACGGAAGGGGTGGGGCTTTCATGACAGACCCAATAGCTTTGGTTTGACTGTTGGGCCAATCATTTGTTTGGACTGTCTTTCAAAACACTTTTTAGTCACAGATTTGAAGATTTGGTTTGAAATAAAAGAAAGTCTGAATTGAAAACTGTATTCAATACTGTATTCAGTGATCAATAATGTGATCGCAATTAAAGGCACGACTACTCAGAGGTGTTTAGGCTTTTAAACAATAAGAGTCTAAACGTTTATAAATTCAATGAATACTCGTTTATTAGTGTAAATGTATTTCCCTTTAAATCCAACGATTTTATACAATTAAGTCTATTATAACTGTCTTTTCATTTGAATACTTAATTCAGTTATTGTTATGTATTTCTAATCATTTCATTTCAGTTTTTATTATTTATTTTGTTTTGTTTTTAAATTCAATAATCAATTCATTCAATACTTAAATCAATTCACAACAAAACGTAATTAAAAACAATTATTATTTAACGTAAATTCAAAACAAGCAGTTATTACTTTAACTTATATTAACTAAATTACTATCAAATCAATTGATTAATTGCATTAAAATTGTATTCAGTATTTGATTATGTCTTCGGAACCAATGGATCGACTAATGGATGAGAATTACATCGAAAGCAATAAAAACAATCGTTTGGTTAACAATAAAAATGCTGTCAATAATCAGCGAAGAGTTTTGGGACAAATCCACACAAAGTCATCGAATGTCTTAACGGAAAGGCAGTCGAAGATTAAGTCTAATAATGCTTTACAACAATCGAATAATTATAACTCCAATGTGTGGCCAAACGTGTCCAACGACTCGACCGGTATTGCACTCAAGACTAGTGACGAACCGATTGTCAAATCGAGTAAAAGCAGAAACAAATCGACTGATTTTGAAATATTCTGCGATCTCTCGGATTCAGAAAACGATGAAAACATTTTCGATACAACACTGGACGAGAGGGAAGACATGGATTCGTGTGAACTGAGAGACAACATGTTATCCGAACGAACAGAAAACTCTTTGGCCATCGAAGAGGACTCGATTGAAGTGTTGAGCGAACGGGACATCAAATGCGATGAAACCCTTGAAATCGAGTCCGAAGATGAAGACGAAGAACTGGAAGACGCGTCCGCTTCAGAACAAACTTCGGAGACTTTGCGTAGTTTTGATTTGACAACACTTTCCAAATGCAAAGAATATTCGAATGAAATCCATAAATATCTGCTTTTTTATGAGAGGTTACGTATGGCCGACCCCTTCTATATCGGTAAACAACCGGAAATCAACGCCAAAATGAGAAGTATTTTAATCGATTGGTTGGTTGAAGTGACCGAAGAGTATAAACTACTCAACGAAACGCTCTTTTTAGCGGTCAATTACATCGATAGGTTCGACACAAAAGACTATTTTAAAGTTTTTTAAATTAACTTTTTATTCATTTATTTCCTATAGATTTCTCTCATTGATGTCAGTTTCGCGACAAAGCTTTCAATTACTCGGTATTTGTGCTTAACTTAAGTATTGTTTACTAAATAATTATTTTTTAAAGGAACGGCCGCTTTATTTATTGCCTCCAAATATGAGGAGATATATCCGCCGGAATTGACTGAATTTGTTTATATAACTGACGATTCATACACTAAGAAACAGATCCTTAATATGGAGAAACTGGTTCTTAAGGTATAATTATTTGCTTAAATAAACTCATTTTCCATTACCGGTAAATGTTTTGAATTAAAGGGTTTAGAATTTGATGTCTCGGCGCCGACTACTTATTACTTTATAGAAAAATTTTCATCCGATTTAGAATTGGAGTCAATTGTCAAACATTTAGCTAAGGTTTAGATCCATAAATCTATAGAATAATAGATTAATTATTAATTAAATGTATTGTAATCTCAATGCTTAGTATTTGTGTCACTTGACTTTACTGGAAAGCGAGCCATTCCTGCGCTACTATCCCAGCGAAATAGCCATTTCCTCAATCATTCTTTCGGCCCAAACACTTGGTTTGCAAACACTCGTCACAAAAGAGTTTATTGAAAGCACTATTGAATATGAAAAACAACTAAAGAGTGGAGACATTAAGAACTTTTTGGCCGAACGCCAGTCCTGTATTGAGGCTTTGCATAGAATGCATGCGTTCGCTCATAAACACCCACAACAGGCCATTCAGACTAAATATATGTCCGATAAGTGAGTATTTAGTGAATTGATTGTGACTTTCTATTCAATACACTATTAATAACAGGTATTATCGCGTTTCGATCGTTGAGCCAATGAGTGGTTCTCCGCGTATTCAGTGATCGCAACTGTCATTCATTTGAATCGATTCCATATATTTTTAGCATTTAATCAATCAATTACTGCATTTAAAGCATTCATTCGGTTATTAACGAACAAATGTTTAATCCATTGAAATCACATTTTTATTAATTCTTATTTTAAATAATAAAAGAGTGACTTCTCATACGTCACATAGTTTTGTGTTGTGTTTATTTGTAAATCCAATCATTTATTTTTAAAAAATATCTCAATTTTTATCCCAAAAAATATTAACAAATAATAAACACTTTTAATGTCTTTAATAATCAGAATATTTGGACTTTAATTCATTTCTTTGTCTTTCAGTTTCGGATTTAATTTTATCGCTTTTACGGCTTTTATGTCTTCTATCGCTCGAATGTTTTCTATTGTAATCCCTTTCATGAGATCTACTTCTTTGAGAACTTCTTTTATCTTTTGATTTATTCTTATTTTTCTTTCTTTTGGTTCGCGAGTCATCTGAAGAATTAGTGGAACCACTGCTCCAATCGTTGTATCGTTTTTTATGCTTTCGTTTCTTTTTTTTCTCATTTTTAATATTAATATTGATTTCAAAAATTTGTTTATTGTCTTCGGTTTCATCAGTTATGAGAACCTCTTCGGGAGCACAACCTTCTGAGTGGAGGCGTTTAGTGATCTCATCCATGTCCTGGTGTTCTTTAGGTATCTTATATTCATTCACGTGATCGACGCGAATGACTCGATTCAATAGTTTAATGGCATTCAAGTTATCCACCGCTAAGACAGTACTTCTCTGGTCTTCATAACAGAGAAAACAAAAACCTTTGGATTTTCCTGTCTTTTGGTCACGAATTAGATTAATGTTAACCACTTCTCCATATTGTGAGAACACAGTTATCACATCGCCTTCACTCAAGTCATAGTTTAAGCCACCGATGAAAATCCAGGCGCTCTCCGAATACATGTTATGCCAGGAGTTCTTGGAGTCGATTCCCAAAGAGAGTTCCCTTTCGTTCAGTTTTGTTATGTTTCGTACATTACTTTCAATTAATAACAAATTATGTGTTAATTCAGTATTAAATTCATTCAATTATTCATTGCTTACGTCAAGGGATTCATTGTTTTTCAATTGAAGTACAATTAAAACAATTGTTTTATATTTAAATCAATTTTTGTTTTATAAACGTTTTGTAAATCAATTAAATTAAATGTAAACAAATATTTTACCAAAACTAACGTTTCTATAATGAAAGGGGAAGTGATTTCTCACAAACATTTATAAAACGGTATAATCTTTATAGGAATAATGGGAATCGGACCGGGATGTCGAGGAGGTCTAGTCCGAATACCCCTGACATTTTGGTCAGGTACCCCTCTAAGGTCTCCACGAAGTAGACACTACTCTGGGCAAATTTTATTAAATAGTAATATTTTGATGAGTTTTGTAATGAAAACCAAACTATAAACCAGGGATGGAAAAGGAAGAAATTTCAAGAGAGGTATTTTTGGTGAAGTCAGGGGTTATTCCGGCCTGTGACGTCATAAATTTTGCCAAATTTTGGACAGATGGGTCAAAACCATAAGAGATAGAAATATGCTTCCTAGTATCAAATTGTGTCATCTTACCTCCTCTATCTATGCCAGATTGCTAAAACCCCCAATTCCTTAATCCGACACCTCCTTTGCTTTCGACCCAAATGTCCTGATGGCAGTTTGCAAAATCTCAAACTCAGGGGGGGGGGTGGTATTCAAGTGTGGTCGAGGGGTAGGAGTGGACAGGGGGTCCGCTCCTATTCGCGAATAGATAAAAAACAAGAGTTTTTAATACGAAATAAATCGAATATTTATTTAATTAAAACGGTTTTTAATAACGAATTTTAG
>JAQFXN010002596.1:0-12346 GCA_034693365.1 Liacarus xylariae
CAAGTATTCAATATTAATGAATCATAATCTTAAAAGCATAGAACTAAAACATTATTGATTAACAATATTTGGACAACTGAGAAAAGGCCGGATATGGTGGAACTATTAAAATCTTGACGGCTGTGTATATATAATTAAGAAGCTTTTACTCAACTCTCTCTATAGATTCCCATTTTTCGTAATTATTCTTATATTTATTATTTAGAATTCTAATCAACTCTAATAACTATAATTCGTTTCTACTATTGCTTTAATAACAAATTTACTTAATTTTGAATCCTTTAAAACACATTTCATTAATATTCCATAAGAATCTACGAATAAATCCATTAAAACTTAATTTTCTAATCAATTCTTAATCTATTTTTCTTTTTTGCTAAAAGTTTGATACGACTTCTGACAATACATTCTTATCAACAATGATAAATGCACTTTACCAGCAAAGAAAAGAAAATACAAGAGCACTTGTAGACCCTGAACCTAAAGGGTAGGATATTTCGACATAATTCTTATAATTGAAGAACTTTTATTTGAAACCATTTTTAGCAAATATTTATTTTAAATACTTTACTTCTAGCCATTGGCCGGAACCTGCAAATGCAGTTATGGTCAATGCCTTCTACAATCCAGAAGTTAACGGAATTTGTGAGTTTCAGACAAAATAAAAATAAAACAAAATTCTAATTATTTGTTAGAAATTTATAAAATTTTAATTCTAATTATATTCCAACAGTCTTTCCGGCCGCAATCGCACAGTTCCCCTTCTATCAGCACACAAGGCCTCAGTAATTATAAAATTTTTAACTTTTATTCTGACAAATATTCATTTATTGTCTGACAAATACGTAGATTATATGCGGAATTTGAATTATAGTCACCCAATAAGTCCGACCAATATTTTGAATAACTTAGTCTTTTCTCTACAAAACTCAATCGAAATAATTATTGAATCAAATTATTAATTCAACCAAAAGACTAGTATTCGTTCAAACAAATAGTTTTTCCCAAAAATACTATTATTCTAGTCATCAAAAACTTTTTTGTGAATAAAATTTTCTTCTAATTGAGGAAACAATAATAAGATATTTTAGTCGTAAAGTTAATTGTTTTGTTGCATTCAATTCTTGTGGTCATTATTTTGCAACAAAAATGTGCAAAAACTTATTCAAAACTGTAAATTAGTTGTCAAATGAGAAACTTTTTATTAAATTTCTGTAGACTTCCGACACTCGAATGAATAGAAAGAATCTGAAATGAAATTAATTTAATTTAAGCCAATAATAAGCCAAATACTGAATAATTCGGAAGTATTTCGCACACAATTACAGTCATTCCGTGTATTAGATTCTGTTCTTCTGAGAGACAACTTATACTATACTCAATGGTTGTTACAGTAGTTTTCAAAAGATTTTCGTTCAGTTTTGTAATCAAATTTTCACTCAAATAAGTAAACAAAATTAATGAGATTTATATAAAATTTCTGGTGGAAGAGGTCAATGAAGAGCCTAATACTAATACTACTGTATAGTGTAATATTAGGCCTAACAGTGAAAAAAGACTTGACATTTGAAAATAAGTTAATCCCAACGAAATTTATCTTAACTGCAAATTCTGACGTGAATGGAGTCATACAATAAATAATTGATTAGAATATAAATTAGAGACATAACTAACAATAAATTAATTAAATGACTTTCTATAATAAGGGCATTGAATTTGGGTGCCATAGGAATGGTCATCTCTCACGAACTGACTCATGCGTTCGATAATCAGGGTAATTATCCATTAAGTTTATGCCAGAATACCTTAAGACTATTGGCTATTTTGGTCAGGCATTTAATGGCCCAAACATTGTTTCAGATCACGTCTATATTCGATATATAAGTTAAGAGTTTCAACAGTGAGACCAGAACTGACACAATCCACTAAATGATAGGCACATATAAAGCCGTTAAAAGTTTTAGTGCAAAGCGTGAGATCTGATAATAATTTTTGGTCAAATGAATGTCTACTGAAAGCCAATTTTCATATAAAACTTTTTCTTCTTATTGCAAACGTCTATTGCATTACTGATGACATTAATTGATTGATTAAAATGTTTTGCTCTTTTGCTTTATTAATAGATTTGTATTTGATTTTAATAACAAAAATAAATTAATTTCTTTTTTTCTTTGTTGTAATGATTAACAGGAAGTTTATTCGATGATTTGGGAAATCTTCACAATTGGTTCGGAGCCAAAAGCCAACAGACCTTCAACGAAAAAGCCCAGTGTTTTGTGGATCAATACTCTAAATTCACTTATACTGTGGGCGCCACTACTCTAAAAGTAAGTCATCATTAAATCAGATGATTTTGATTTGTATTAATATTTTGATTATTAAGAGAAGAGAAAAATGAAAGAAAACAATTTTTGTATTTCTAAATGAAAAAACATTTTCCTTACAGCTCAACGGTTTGCGCACTTTAGGCGAAAACATTGCTGATAACGGAGGCATAAGAATTGCTTATAAAGTAAGTGTTATTTCTTTGAGTTACACATAATTTTCACAATCAATTTCTTACCAAAAAAATAAGTTATTAATCATTAAAACACATAAAGAAATATATATTTTTGAAAGAACTAACTTTGATTTCCTACACATCTAATAGGCGTTAGAAACATATAATGCCAAAAATGCAGGAAAATTACTTAAATTGCCCGGCGCTGCTGGAAATCATACGGATGAACAGCTATTTTTCTTGTCCTACGCCAATGTAATTTTCTCAAATTTATGATTTGATTTTTTGAGTATTTTTCAATTTTTGCCTCTATTTAACAGGTCTGGTGTACAAACAAAGGCCCCAATGCTATTGCCAGTCAAATAGCACAGGACCCACATAGTTTAGAGGATGCCCGAGTTATAGCCACCCTGGCCAATTTCCCAGAGTTCTCCAAAGCATTCAACTGCAAAGCCGCCACTCGAATGAATCCCACGAATAAATGTGTTCTTTGGGGTTAAGCATAATATATATTTCGATCTGATTTAAGGATTGATTTGTTTGTAAAATAATATATAATTAGATTAAATTAATTAAAATAATTATTCATTGAAACCATTGATTTACTTCAATCACTTCAAAGAAACAATATCTATAGTCTATAGAAAGAGCAATTTTGGAATAGAATTTTCTCAGAATTAAAAACTTCATTCAGGGCTTAAAATATATAACATATTATGGACTCATTTTGCGCTTAAATACCCTATACTGCCTGACCAATTAACTACATGTTAATCATTTCTTCGCTATTCGCCAAATATTTAATAAGTTTTAGACAAATAAATATCAAAATAAAACATTTTTTTATTAATTTGATTCGTGAAAAGTACAGGAAATTATATATTCAAAAGAAAAAATAGGATGAAATTGAATTAAATAAGTGTTTTATAAGTAATCGCCGACTCAACCGATTTTGGATTTCAATCGATATTTAAATATAGCAAAAAATTTTATAAAATATTAGAACTCATAAATATCTTCTTTAAAATAAACGATTGAATCGGGAATATTGTACCTCAAGATTGCTCGGAATGACCTTTCAATGAGGGTATAGGGGAAGTGAATGTAAAAAATGGTCATTTGTTTGCTCTATTCAAGCAGAATATTTAACTTATCGCCAAAATAGGTCTTAATCTCAAAATAATCATTTTTGTCATAATAATTGTGTTTATTTTAGTTTTTCCATTAATTTTTTAGAAAATCGAGTTTATTTATAATTTCCTCATAGATTCTAGAATAATTTCTATTTTTTGTGACTAATTATCAAAGGGGGTATTCTGTTTCTACCCCTCCTTATTGAGCATAGATTATAATTATTGAGACAATTAATAAGAGATACATAAAAATTATTGCATCAAAAAGTATTTCAATTGAGAAAAAAGTGAATATAAGAATAAAATACAAACTCTATATTATAGAGTAAGTGTCACTTTCTATGATCTGAATCTTGTATTAAAATCTCGAATTTATAAACAGAATATTAATATTAAACAAATATTTGGATCAATATTTAAGAGTTTGGCTAACATTTAAATCAGTATTAATTATAAATAAAATTAAATTAGAGATTATATCTGTTTTAAAGTACAATAAAACTATTGATCAAAATATTTGTGGCGAATATAAATAGAAAAATATTTTGAAAAAACAATTTTGAAATCTTAAATATCAATCATATCTTTTTTCTAATCAAAGAGGATGAATAAATAAGTCATAGTTATTAGGTTTGAAGTCATTTAGAACAACAAATACCCGAAAATATAAAACGAAGGCTTATTTGCATAAAGTTCTCTATAAAAGAGTTTACATTCTGTTATAGAATTTCTATCATAAATATCACAAAAATATCTTAAATATACTGTAAATGCAATACAAAAAAGTATAGGAAATATTGTATTTAAAGCGTACATTTGGTCCGCCAGTGGTTATCGAAATGATCGGCTATTTTATCAAAAGATTTTGTCCTATAATTGCATTTCGAGAAATTGCATTCAAATATATAAGTGTTATTAGAAATCTTATCAATGACTCTATTAATGTCACTATTAGTCAGAATATTGTTATCAACAATACTACTGTCACTACAACTACTGTCATAATTAGTGTGCATTTGTTCTACAATTGGATTGGGTTTGAAATCATTGCTATAATTGTTAACCAAATTCAATGATTTAGTATTTTTGTCGTAATTGTCTGAATGCGAGAACTTGTAGTGACTATTGAGTGAACGCTTCAGACGGAATGCTTGGCCGCAGTTATTGGCCTCACATTTGTATATATAGAGGATATTATCGATATTTGTATTAATGGTTAGACTTGTCTTCTGTTCGTTCATCGGTTCTGAAAGCGCTTTAATCAATATTTCGTTTGAATTGTTTGTCATTAAGTCCAGTGTTTGATCCATTGGTTGGCCATTGAGTCCCGAATCCAAACCAGTCTTCAGATCCGAATGTCTCCGACTTTGATGTGATTTAAGATATTTCGGAGTTTGGAATACTTTATTGCATCCAATGAACGGACATTTGAATGACTTATTGTCCAAATGAACGAACAAATGGTCGTTCAATGACTGCGATTGTGTGAACCGTTTCTGACAGATATGACAACAATAGAGCCGTTCCTTCAGATGCAATGTCTTTATGTGTCGTTTCAACGACTGCTGCCGTTTGAATGATTGGTCACAATTGGCGTAATCGCAGACAAACGGACGTCTATTGGAGTGACAAATCATATGTGCGTTCATTCGACCCAAACATTCTGTGCTGTAATCGCATTCATTGCAGTAATAGTTTGAATCACTTCTGTTTAGTTTATAATTAACTGATATTTTAGTCTTATTTCTCAATGTTTTCGATTTGTTTTCCTTTATTTTACTCATTATTTGCTATTTCTTTAACCAATTCTTTGCTTTCAATGCAATAATTGATACAAAAATCTGAAAAATAAAATCAATATTTTTTGAGTCAAAACATTGGAATAAAAAACATTTAAATATTAAAAAAAAAACTCATAAATACCTGAAATTAAGTGCTTTTCACTAATGTTTTGAATGAAATTTAAAATTTGTTTAAATGTTTTGATGAATTAGACGTCAAAAACAAAATTATTTGTGAAAACATTTATTTTATGATTCACTTTAACTTTGAATTTGGATATTGTGTTGAATACAGGGATCACATGAAAGCACTCAAAGAATTGCTGAACGCCTGCGCTCTTCACAGAACACGTATTTATTCTTTATATACAATAATATGTATTGAATACATGAATACAAGTCTCGTATATTCAGTGCAAACAAGTCTGTTGTTGTCCTCCACTCTCTATTATAGCTATTATTAAAAGTGAAATACAATTTGCGGGTATTTTTCAATTTAATTTCCATATCATATATGAAAACCCAAAGCACCCGAACAACTACTTTGACCCCAATATTCAAAGTTCAGCTGATTCTTAGGATTGAATATAACCTTCAATTCTAGGGCTTCTATAATAGTGAAAAACTTCATTTTTATAAATATCTAAATTAATTCAAGAATTTATTTTTAAAAATTTCTTATTTAACAAAATATTATTTCACAACTTATCAAAAAACCCATACATTAGAGAAATTTTCCATTACTTAATGACTTTATAGTGGAGTTTATTCGTGTTTTTTCACGTTTAACTTTAAATATTGATTTAAAAGATTATTTTTCAAGATTAATTAAAGAATATGTTTTTATTGTAAACACGAAGCACAGTATAAAGAGTGGAAAAAAGTTGGATTCGTTGAGCCATTAATAAAAATTAATACTTTTTTTGCGCTTATAATTAGAATTAATTGAATATAAAATACATAAAAAAGTTTAATTTACATAAATTATTGTAAATATTAATCTAAAACATGAGTTTATTTTTATTGTTAATCGTTTGGATTAAACTCAACGACAATCGGTTCTTCTGACCAAAAATTAAAGCCTTGTTTCACAGCCATCGATGACCTCTGGCTAAAGTTGTCAATCAAAAGCAGATCTTCTTTATTAATCGTTTCAATTGTCGAACTTCGCTCTGGAAGAGTAACTAAAAGTTTTAAAAATTCTTTTAAATTATCAATCATTGAATACTCCGATTCTGTGATTCTGTCTTTGATCGGCATTTTTCTGCATCAGATCTAAGCAGAAGTGGATTTTTGATATTCGAAACCTTCTTTGCGTACAATTTCTGTCTATCCATCCAAAAGGTTTGTGGCAACTGGTCGTTAAGCGCCGATATATTTATCATCTTTGATGCCATTTTCTGCACTGTTATGTCGAATAGATTTTGTTCTGTGAGGCCAACAGTCGGCGTACGATATAGTAATGCATTAATACTGGGAGTGATTTCCGAAAGGATTTCGTTAATATCTAAATCAATACATTAGTTAAAACTTTGACTTAAATTAATTAAAATCTTTAACTAAACCTTCATTTTGTCTGATTCTATCGTCTAATATACGGGTCCTTTCACTTTCATATACTTTGGGCCGAAAACAACAGCAAAATAAACCCATTTTATTAACATTTCACTGACTTCTTATGGATATGATATGATTGAGACTCATATTAAATGTTTTCGTCTATTAATCACAAACTTATGATTTTCTGTTTATTAAACAATTTCTATCTATAAATCTAAGAATAGACTCATTTATAGGCATTAGTTTGATTTGGTTTTGAAAAACTTTGATCAAATGACTAAATGATTAGTAAATAAATGTCAAAATTAAATGTTAACTTATTTATATCTCAGATGTAAAACAAATATTAATAACCGGATATTTTAAGGGATTATTTCAAGGTTATTGAATATTTAATCAAGACGATGTAAAATAACAGTTTGATTTTGAAATTTTTGAAAACATATAAAGTATCTATTAATAAATTTTCTTATAATTTATATAACCTTGGACGTACTGATATCTAAAGGATGTAGGATAACAGCTTAATTATAAATATAGACATGCTAAATTATTTAAAAATTAATATCTTAATCATTCATATATTGCAATGTTCTCACAAAGGAAATGCATCTGGTATAATTAAGTATTACAACTCAATAATTTATTCATTCATCAATTAATTTTGAGTTTTATATTATTCAAAACTTAGTAAATCTGTAATATTGAACTTAGTTTTGCATGAGGTCAATATTTTAAGTGGCTTGGTATAGTTAAATTATTTTGAAAGATTTTCTCAAGACACAAATCAAAATAATTTTTTTTTCTAAAATAAGGATATTTTTAAACCGTTAAATGAGTATCTTTCTGTTTTTTTAATAATAATAATACTTTTTAAATTATAAAAATATCATTGCTAATGATTTATTGGTTTTAGATTGACAAAGTTATTTTTTGTTTTATAGACTTACTCACATGATTAGCATTAGGATAGTGTAGAGGTAGACAAGTGGGTATAGCCTAAATACCCCCTGACTTCGAGCTTTTGCAAAAATGCACCCTTCTGACTTTGAGCCATATGCAAAAAATTTTTAGTTTATCTTACATATTCACATTTTGGAATCTTGTATACTCCTTGACTCGGCTGACCTTGGCTACCCCTGGGTTACTAACCGTTAGTTTATAAGTAACCGTTAATTAATTTTTCTAACATACATACTGTACTATTGGTTATTTGAAAAGTGAGTGCGAGAATGTAAAGTTTTCTTTCTATTAAAGCTTTAAAGAGAGAAGAAACTGTATTATCGATATCGATATCGATATCAGTGATATTTAGTAATCGATAAGAAATATAAAATTAATTTTTTTAATACTAATTGTGAGTAGATTTCAATAAAAGCTCTATATTTTTAATAAACTTTTATGTATTTTATTTTAATTTATTTTTATCAAAGTATTATCAATTCATTTATTACTAATAAGTGTTCACATCTAGTAGTCTAGTAAAAAATGAATTGATAAAACTTTGATAAAAATACTGTAATTTCAAATAAAATGCATAAAAGTTTATTAATTTTGAATGATCATTCGAAACATACCTTATATTTAGGGCATTGCAAAATAGGTTTTTATTGGACCATTTATAGAAGTGATAAAAGGGTATAATAGGTCCTTAAATAGGTTTATATTTTTTCAAAAATTGTAATAATTAACAAATAAAATATGAAAATTTAAAGAACAAGATTACAAAAAAAAACTTAAAAACTGTTATCGGAAAGCCATATCGCTGTATGATTGGGGTATTAGGTGTGATTAAATAATGATTTAATTCTTAAAATGTTAAGAAGTATTATAAAAAATGGTGTATGTCAAGAAAATTATACACATCGATAGAGGAGGTCATTCTGAGAATGGCATTTCTTTGCAAAATTTCCTAAACCTTGGCATGTAGTTGCAAAGGGCGCTAAAATATATAGTTTAAATTAATGAATTTTAACACTTGAGATATCGATTCTGGCTAATTCGCACATGCTGAATCGATTGGAAATAGTCTCAAACTCGAAAACAGACTAATTTGTGAGATAAAGGGCTAAAAACAATTTGGTACACAATGACCACAATTTAAAAAGTTTTTTTATTATAAAGATTATAGGGATCAATAATCAATTCAGCATATTTGATTTATATAGAATTAAAATTTTCGCAGACCTTGGATCAGATCGATGCTAGCTCCGCGTCAATCTTGTAACCGCAAGTATTCAAACCGATCCGATCCAAGGTCTGAGAACATTTGATTCAATCTATCAAACATGCTAAATCGAATATTGAATACTTCAATCTTGAAAATGTAAAAACTTTAAGAATTTTTAAAATTTAAAGACATTCCCCCATTTTTTAATCATAAGTTTATGGCACAACTTTTAGAGGTGTCACTTCAGAACTGTGCAAGGTATGCTCAACTAACCTCAAGGCAAGGCCTGATTCAGACAATCATTTTCTAAAACAAAAATAATTTTTTCTAATAAACTCATAATTTTTTAAGGAAAAGCTTTTTGCTCCATCACAGTTGATTTAAATTTTATTGTGCATAACAAATGTAAAGGAATCTACTGTACAAGAAGAGTAACTTATAAAACAAAGCCCGTGATTCAAAGCTTTTAGGCTAACGAGCACAGATTTTAATTTTTCATTTTTTCCTTTGATTATGTTGATAAATATTTTTTAACAAATCACAATGTATGATTTTCTTGAAAATTTTCAAAAAATAATCTACTAAATCTCTGTGACTCCACTGACATTAATTATCTGCTTTTTACAGTGCAGGTTAAAATGGGAGAGTATAAGTTTGTAAGTTTTAGGCATAACTTTTGATCATAATTTATGACTAAGATTATTTAAAAACAGGGTTGAAAATAGGTGCTTTTTGAAGAGATAGAAAATATTTGTCAGAAAGTTCTCCAACAAAATATGTTTTTAAGTAATACATTCGAGTCAAAAGTAAATTCAAATTAAACCTTGTGCTTTCTCAGAAAAGATACCTAATCATCTTTTTAATAGCCCAAGTTTTAAATTATGCAAAAATATCTCATTTATTACGAAAATCATTGGCATTGATGGCATTGAATTATAAAATTTCTCATTCGATTTATTTAATCACAAATTAAATTAAAATTTGTTTCCTTTAAATCGACTATTAATTCTACGAAAACATGCGATTTTAGGAATAAATTTCTCTCAAAATAGGCATTCTTCTTTTTTCATTGAAATACATATGCATTTTGTCGACCCCTTCACTCTATCAGTGAGTACATACATATTTAACCTTGTTTAATTTTTCAATTTCTTTTTTGTTATGGTTTACGAGTGTAATTTGAAAAAGAGGTATTCTATTAATGGCATAAGTTATTCTGTGCCGTCGATGTTGAGGCTTCCTTGTGAATTAAATTTCATAATATTTTTATAATTTTTAGCTCGCTATCGTTTGCGTCAAACATTACCTAACCCGAAGTATTTTTACGAGGATGAATGTTCTGCAACCAGTATTGAGATGAAAAATAGTATAGATATGTGCAAAATAAGGAAATAGATTTGTTTATTTCAGTATCAGAATATTGTTCTCTACACTCTGTCATTCATGTAAATGTTTAAATGCACAGTAATTAAGAAATTCATAATTTTTAAAATTTAGTTTAAAGTTAATAAAAATTTCAAGAGTTAATCATAAATAATAAGATGTTATTTAATTTCTAAATAATATTCAAATTATTAAATCTCATTTTCAAATGATTTGAGGTTCAGTTCGAAAGAAAAATAAATATTTTAAGCCTTAACTACATTGATATCAAAAGTCTTTATGTTTTTGATTTACTAGTTCTTCCTTAGAAATAAAATTCGTTGCAATATCTGTTAGTGATAAGTAAAAAATAAGACCATATGATACTTCTTCAAGATAAGATAATTTTAAAATTTTAAACTTCCTTTAATTAAAATCTCAAAATTAGATTTAATTAATAAACATGAAAGCCTACAAAAGAACTACAAAAATTGAATTTTCTTCAATTATGCTTTTATGAAAAACAGAGGAGAGAAGAGAATGTGTTTTTCTACTAATTTCGTTATATTTAATCGCAGGAATTATAATTATTTAATGCATTTATTTATTGATATGCTATTAAGTAGGGTTGGGTCGGCCAATGGAAGATAGAACTATTGGAAAATGACTAAAATACTCTTCTTAAACAAAGAGAAATCGTGTTTTGAAACTCTTTTTTAAACATGAAAATCTGATATTTTGTACAAGAACATATCATGCCTATGCTCACGACATTTTATGAATTATTTATAATCATTAACATTTGTAATCTGGTAATAGCCGTTTTTGCAGTTATGTTTGGCCAATTATATACCAGATTCAAAAATTTCCTAGTTAGATAGATTATACTAGTATTGACTATATTATATGACAACATTTTCCAGAATACTTCCTCGTATACCTCTGGATACCCCTAATAAATATGTAATCAAAATAATATTATAGAAAAGATAGTCAAACGCGAGAATTATTTCATGTTATAGTATGTACTCAAATCATATCAAATATTATTATAAGATTTATGAATCGAAAAATATTGGTTCGAAAAGCAGATATGATGTGAGCGTAAAAGCGAATTGAATTTGACAGAAATGAATTGCATTTCTCACAAATAAACACTACATTAAAATGTAGAAATATTTGAACTATATTTTTACAGCTATACAATAAGTATGGCTGTGATAATCGATATATCTAATATTACCAATGTTAAATAGCAAAAAATTATGCTTCATTTCTATCGTTTGATTATAAAAATACTACCTTTTCTTTATTCCCTGAAGAATTTGGCAATTCTAATTTTTTATTAATTTAACAAGGCAGTAATATTTCTATTGTCTATTACGAACTTTCAATATTGAAACTCAATTTCTAAAAATTATTTGCTATATTATTAAATATCTTAAGATTCTTAAGCCTTAAATTCTGTTTATTGTTATTAAATTTTGCAATTATTGCAGTATTACTGGCGCCAGATTTGATATACAATTAGTAAATACTAAACACATGAACATTAACTCTTCACTTAAAATCTAAAAGTTATAATAATCAAAACCAAGTCAGGGTGTAAGCAGGTGCATTTTGCCAGAATTGTCTTCAAAATCACATGGAATATAATGTTGGTTGTAGTCTGATTTTTAGAAATTATCCCGATCATACGTTGAACTATCATAGACCATGCCAGATATCTAGATTAAGAACTCTAATATAGAGCTCATGTTGAATTTAGCGGGCATCAATCAGATAACTCTTAAATAGCTATTAAAAGTATATAGCATTACTAATATTATATTAATTTTAA